>SJXQ01009764.1:0-112827 GCA_006408695.1 Aepyceros melampus | reverse complement strand
CATGAACAGTATGAAAAGGCAAAATGATAGGATACTGAGCGAGGAACTCCCCAGGTCATTAGGTGCCCAATATGCTACTGGAGATCAGTGGAGAAATAACTCTAGAAAGAATGAAGGGATGGAGCCAAAGCAAAAACAATACCCAGTTATGGATGTGACTGGTGATAGAAGCAAGTTCCGATGCTGTAAAGAGCAGTATTGCATAAGAACCTGGAATGTCAGGTCCATGAATCAAGGCAAATTGGAAGTGGTCAAACAAGAGATGGCAAGGGTAAAGGTCAACATTCTAGGAATCAGCGAACTAAAATTGACTGGATGGGTGAATTTAACATATTCCCAATTCTGTTTTCTATTATATTACAAAATGTGACGGTTTCTATATTACAGAGTGGAGGACAGGGATTTAACTGAGTCACTTTTATTGTGATTATAGCATATTTGAATTTATTCTAGATACCTTATCACATGATTTATATGCAATTGACTGTAAAATTTATGCCATTTATTTTTCATTTTGCAGTCTTTTTCTTCTTTCCTGACATTTATTAGAGTGAT
Source organism: Aepyceros melampus (assembly GCA_006408695.1). Lineage (NCBI taxonomy): Eukaryota > Metazoa > Chordata > Mammalia > Artiodactyla > Bovidae > Aepyceros > Aepyceros melampus. The sequence goes on along the minus strand of SJXQ01009764.1, from coordinate 112,272 downwards.
AACATTATGCTTTGTTTCATTTTTGTCTTTATCAATTTTTGCCACTATTTTGTTCTAATTTTTTTTAAGTTAGTTTTTAGAGCAGTTTTAAGTTTACAACAAAATCAAGAGGAAGAAAAAAGATTGCTCATATACCACCAGCTCCACACATTCTTAGCCTTCCCTATTATTGACATCACCTACCAGATTGATTTTTTTTTTTAACCAAGGATACACCTATATTGACACAGCATAATCACCTAATTCTATTGTTTACCTTAGGGTTCACTTTTGTTATTGTAGATTCTATGGATTTGACAAATGAATAATGACATGTATCTATCATTATAATATTATAGGGTATTTTCACTGATCTAAAAATTTTCTGTGCTTTGCCTATTTATCTTTCCCACCCACTCATGTCAACAACTTATATTTTAATTGCCTCCATAGTTTTGTATTTTCCAGAATGTGATATATTTAGAATCATCCAATATGCAGCCTTTGACTTATCTTCTTTCACTGGATAATGTGCATTTAAGATTCTTCCATGTCTTTTTAAGGCTTGAGATCTCAATGAATAATATTTTATTGTCTAGATGTACCACTATTTATTTATGAATTCACTTACTGAAGGATATCTTGGTTGCTTCTAAATTTTGAGAGTTAGGAAGAAAGCTTCTATGAGTATCTGTGTGCAAATTTTTGTGTAAGCATACATTTTCAAATGCTTTGGTTAAAAAGCAAGGATTGTGATTGATTCATTGTATGGTATGATGTGTTTAGTTTTGTAAGAAACCTAAGTGCTTGGCTAAAAAGGATTTACCATTTTGCGTTCCCAGCAACAAATCATGAGTTTCTGTTGTTCCACATCCTTACCAGAATTTTGTGTCATTGTGTATATAGGAGTATTACATGTGGTTTGTATGGACAGAATGCTATTTCCCTCCCTCTCCCTCTCTCTGAAGGTAATTAAGGTTAAATGAAGTCATAATGGGACTTTCCAGGTGGCCGTAGAAGTAAAGAACCCGCCTATCAATGCAGGAGATGTAAGAGTCCTGGGTTTGATCCCTGGGTCAGGAAGATCCCCTGGAGGAGGACATGACAACCCCTTCCAGTATTCTTGCTTGGAGAATCCCATGGGCAGAGAAGTCTGGGGGGGCTACACTACAGTCCATGGGGTCACAAAAAGTCAGTCGGACATGATTGAGCATATGCACGCACGCACGCACACACATACACATACACACATAGATACACAGACATTAGTAATGATGGGGAATTAACATGGTAAAATACAAGGATTACTTCAGAAACAGTTACTTACACAATAGTAAGTTGACGTAAAGGAAATAATGAATTCAAAGACCAGTGAATCACAATACTATAGGATATCTTCCTTTATATACATGCCTTGGCAAAATTGGGAGAAGGCGATGGCACCTCACTCCAGTACTCTTGCCTGGAAAATCCCATGGACGGAGGAGCCTGGTGGGCTGCAGTCTATGGGGTCACTAGGAGTCAGAGCGACTTCACTTTCACTTTTCACTCTCATACACTGGAGAAGGAAATGGCAACTCACTCCAATGTTCTTGTCTGGAGAATCCCAGGGACAGGGCAGCCTGGTGGGCTGCTGTCTATGGGGTTGCACAGAGTTGGACACGACTGAAGTTACTTAACAGTAACAGTAGCAAAATTGAGATTATTCAGTATATAAATTTTTATGTACTCACCTTACTTCAGTTAAAAAAATCAGGTCATAAAATAATTTTCAAAAACATGATTTTTTATGATTGCATAATTTTACATACTTGATATGCACTATAATTTATTTACCCACTCCTGTATTTTTGGATATTTATATTATTTTCCCAATTTTGCTATCATAAATAATACTGAGATGACTATCATTGCATATAAATCTTAATGTGTATTTCTGATTATTTGCTGGGAATAAATCTGTAGAATTGGGATTCCCAAGTTAAAAGGAAGACTATTTTGATAGTTTTTGATGTATATTGCAGAACTGTGATTCATAAGTGTTAAATATGCATTCTTTCCAAGCTTTCAATCAGTGTGTGTTTACTGAGTCATACAATGAAACGGGAACTTTTTCTAGATGTTAGGCACAAAAGTTAGATAGGGTCTTATTCTCAGGTTTCTTATATTTTAGTGGGAAAACAGTAACTAGTAGCAAAAAAAAAAAAAAAAAGATGCCAGATGGTGATCAGCCCTATGAAGGAAATAAAGCAGTGTGGGAAAGAGAGGGCAAACACTGGTTAGGCAGTCAGAGGACTGTAAGAGAAGTGACCTTGAAAGTTCTAAATGACGCCTGAGAGCTAGTTATGCAAGGAAATAATTGCCTGACTTCTCATAGCAGTATCAAACAGTACTTATTAAAAAAAAAAAAAAAAAAAAACTGTTCTGAGGACTTCCGTAGTAGTTCAGTGGTTAAGAATCCACCTTGCAATGCAGGGACATGAGCTCGATCCTTTGTTGGGGAAATGAGATCCCACATGCCATGGAACAACTAAGTCTGCACACCATACCTAGAGAGTCCTTGCATCACAATGAAAGATCCCATGTGCTGTAACTAAGACCTTATACAGCCAAATGAATAAATAAGTCATTTAAAAATATGCCTTTTTAGGTAGAAATGAAATCCAAGTATTATTTTTAATGCTATCATTTTATTATTTCAGATAACTCTGTTTCAAATTCTATGGATCATTCCATTGCTGGCCTTGTGATCACCCTATCCTGTCATTTGTCAATTTATTGCTCAGAGTCATAATGGTTTTCTTATAATTGTCAAGGGTTCTTCATGTGTTGAAAATAATGTCTTCAAATGTCAGTATTTTCTACAAATATTTACTGCCAATTTTCCATTTGCCCTTTACTTTTGTTTTGACTGTGTCTACAGAACATTTTTTCTCTTCAAATTTTTACATAGTCAGATATGTTCACTTTTACTTTTGTGATTCTCCTTTTTCAAAATGGCTTTACTTTCAAATGATCACTTTTGTCATTTAGAAGTGAAAGTTTTCCTAGATTTTGAATTTGAATCTAGATAGCTCTGATTCCCCAAAGCCTCTTTTCTTTCCACAGTATTTTTAACAGGAATGAGAAACTGTAAATGAAGCCTGTGATTTTAGGTTTTGAACAAATATTTTCTATCTAGCCATCTAGATAAAATCTTGCCAATATCTAGAATAAATAGAATACAAGACAAAATGAGTTCTAGTGTCCTGAGCTTGTGAAATCTGGGGCAAGACTGTTAGGACCAGACTCTGGCCATGATAGGCTTAGCGAGCTACACTAGGCCTAAAATATAACCTGAGTCATGCTTCTGGGAATTATACCCTTAAAAGCAATCAGGAGAGTCCCCACTTGTGCCAAACCTTGAGCCAATCCGGGTGAGATGTGAGGTTCAAAATTCGTGCGTGCACCATTCAGCCAATCATTGTAAGCCTAGTAGCCTAGAGGTGGCCTATCAAGACAAAGATGGAAATTCTTCAGGAAAGCCCACGCCCAGTGAAAAACTGACCAATCAGCAGTTAATGAGTAAACCATGCAACCAATCTAAGTTTGCCAGCGGCCTACCTTTGTTATAATCCTATAAATACTGCTCGAACCCAGAGGTCGGGGCCTCTTGTCTTACTCCACTGCGTTGGATGTGGCGGGGGCCCTGATTCAAGTCAGAAATAAATTTCCCTTTTTGCCTTTTGCATTGTCGTGGAGGTCTTGTTCTTTTCGGTCTTGGGATTCAGACTTTCGGGCGTAACAAAGACCTTGTTTGGCCACAATTAGTATAACCCAAGTCAGGAGAGTGACAGTAGAAAAAAGAAAGTGACTTATTTTCAGAATGGTATCAAATGTCAAGTTCCAGGGTTAGGAAACAAAGGGATAGAATGTTATGATGTGAACAGCAGACTCATTGGAAAAGACCCTGATGCTAGGAAAGATTGAAGGCAGAGGGTGACAGAGGATGAGATGGTTGGATAGGGTCACCAATTCAATGGACATGAACTTGGGCAAGCTCCAAGAACTGGTGAGGGACAAGGAAGCCTGGTGTGCTGCTGTCCACAGGATCACGAAGTCAGACATGACTTGGTGACTGAACATCAAAGAAGGTCTGGTGTATATATATAATGGAATGCTATTTAGTCACAAAAAGAATAAAATAATGCCATTTGCAGCAACATAGATGGACCTAGAGGTTATCATACTAAATGAAGTCAGATAGAGAAAGGTAATATAATACTACCTATATATAGAATCTAAAATGTGACACAAATGAGCTTATCTAACAAAATAGAAACAGACTCACGGACATAGAGAACAGATGGTTGTTACCAAGGGTGAGAAGCCCAAGGGTGCGATGCCTCCCTGTTGGGGAATTGAATCCCAGTCTCCTGCGTGATAGACAGGTATAGTCAACACTATACTGATGAAGATGGTGGAGTATACAGAATATAAAATATAGAACATAAAATATAGAATAATATAAAATATAGAATATATTTTTATATTTTTATATAAATTATTTATATAATTTATAAGAATATAAATTTTTATACAATTATTTTATATAAAATAATATAAAATACGACACAAATGAACCTATCTACAAAACAGTAACAGACATAGAGACATGTGGACATAGAGAACATGTGGGTGGTTACCAAAGGGGAAGGAATAGGGGAGAGGTGGAGTGAGAGTTTGTGATTAACAGATGTAAGCTAGTACACAGGGAATGGATACACAAGATGCTACAATAAAGTTCAGAAAACTATATTTATTATCCTATGATAAACTACAATAGAAACAATGTGGAAAAGAATATATATATATATTCAGATATATATATATATCTGAATCACTTTGCTATGTAGCAGAAATTAACACAAAATTATAAATCAACTATACTTCAGCAAAAAATTTAAAAAAAGAAAAGCTATCAAGAAATACAGCTAAATACATATGTAAAGGAAGGATTAGAGCTGAAACTTCAAGAAATGTGGTTTGGTGTTTGATTTTTGCTGAATCATGTTGGAGACTAGGAACAGGGACTTGGTAGAGTCTGTGTCAGGGTGGAAAGAGACTCTACAGTGAGTGGTCTGTGGAGTCCTTCCATTCGATGGGATTAAAGAATATGCACACTACAATATGAGATTCCCAGGTGGCTCAGTGGTAAAGACTTTGCCTGCCGGGCAGGAGACATGTGTTCGAGCTCTGTATTGGGAAGATCTCCTGGAGAAGGAAATGGCAACCCACACCAGTATCCTTGTCTGGGAAATCCCATGGACAGAATAGCCTGGTGGGCTATACCGTTCATGGGGTTGCAAAGAGTCAGAAACAGCTTAGAGATAAACAGCAGCAAACAATAACCCTAAATATAATATAACAAAATATACTAATATATATATATAGCTATGTGCAATTTTATATATGAATCTTCATTAGATTAGCAGTTGTATCAGGCAGTATTTAAAGTATTTTCATATCCACTTTTTTGGTATGCCCCAAACAAACAAATTTAAGAGATGATGTCTCATTTTCTTGGAAAGTAAAAACAGTATATTTGTTGTAAGCATTTTCCTTAGCTCTGATGAAAACGCAGAAGATGTGCTGTTGTTGACCTTTCTTCCCTATATTTTTTAGTTACTTTTTATTTTACATTCTGCAGTAATACTTCGTAGACTTCAGTATCAGTTTATATCCAACTACATCTCAAACTTCAAATCCTTACACTTCCTCCAGAATCTTCTCACAAATCCCTTTCCTGTTCTTGTAATTTCTATGTACTCTTCAGGTTTTCACCCCATAAAAGGGTAAAGAAAAAAGAAACACCTTTTGTTTTTACAGTGTAGGGAGCTGAGCTCCAGGCATTCTTCTGCCAGCAGAGCTGTTGCTGAATGCTGGCAGCCCTTATAAAACAAGACACAAAAAGAATCAAGACTCTTCTGCAAATATTGTATGTGATTCCTCTCTTAATTTGTACCCAAGAAAGGGCACCATTGTACCAGTCGTTTCCACCATCAATGCTATTGTTACCATCAATACATTGGCATCCCTGCCATCACTGAATGCTTTGGGTCATCCCCTCTGTGAATAATGACATGTAAAGTGATCTACTTTTTCTATAAAGCCTGGAACACTATACTTGAGGCTCATATCATAGGAGTAAAATCCAAATGTCCCTCTTTTCTGATTCTCCCATTTTCATGGGGCAATAAAGGAAAAGGAAGGAATGAAGATGCATACAAAAGCATAACAGTGATGTCAATTTATAAGAAAATCTATCATTTACAGGCAAGTGGAATATAAATGGTATATGTTTTAGATACTTTCAGCCCTGAATAAAACCACAGCTCTGCAAATAATTTGCTTGACAGTTTATTTGACCTCTCTGACTTCTGTTTTCTCCTCTGTAAAATGCACACAAGATTTTTGTGAAATTAATTTATATTATGCATATGCCACTTCCAGATTAATGCCTAGCCTATGGTAGTTGTTCATTAAAAAGTTACAATGATATTGAAATCTATTTAGATTTTCTGTTTAGTAAGTAAGCTTGTAAGTAAAAATACTTTGATTTTAATGGCAATTACATTTTTCTCTGTAAAAAAAATATGAAAAAATTACTAGTATTCCAGTATATTCTTCTTGTTCCTACTCATGACCCTTTGGAATATAAGTGGTCAATATTCTCTAGGAAGAATCTGAGTTTTCATCAATTTGACAACTGTACATTTTGTGGGCAGGCTGCATGTCAGTAGTGTTTTCTAAAATAAGTAGTAATGGTGTTAGCTGTATTATAGGTACCCACTTTCATATAGCTTTTTTGTTACTATATTTTTCCAGACACAGAATAAAGGATTAGAAAATTACTCAATTAAAACACGTTACCCTGTATAGCTAATTAAAATACTCCAAATCAAAAGTTAGTGTCTGCCTCTTTTTCAGAAGTTATAACTAAAATCCCAAACTGAATGGCAAGTATTCCATCAAGACAAAGAGCTGGAGCCAGTTAGTGGAAGTAAGCTTATCTGATGAAGGTTGAAGAGACCTGGGCCCCAGTTTAGACTCTGTCTCCTTGAAACCTTCAGAAAACATGTTAAACTCTTTTAGATCTCACTGTCCTTACTTGCCAAGTTCAGGTGACAATGATCTTCCCAATGCACAGATCTATTATGAGGGTGAACTTGTACAACGGGTAGAAGTCTGCTGACACAAAAGACTTAAATGACATATAGAATCAGGCTCTACTACAGAACTTGCTGCCACTGAAGACTTTGCTGAATCTCTGAATCCAAGGTGAAGGTCTAGTGTTCCAATCACTGAATAGAGGGACTATCTGGGAACTACAAAGTGGAGAAAAGGCAAGTCTAAGGGGGAAAATAGATGAAAACTGAATAATATTCCCTTGTATATATTATCACATATCCTTTATTCATTCAACTGTCAATGGGCATTTTTAGGTTGCTTCCATGTCTTGGATCTTGAAAATAGTGCTGCTGTGAATACAGGAATGCATCTATCTTTTCAAACGAGAGTTTTGTCTGATCTTTTCCTCAGAGTATGATTGCAGGATCTTATGGTAATTCTGTTTTTAATTTTAAGCAATCTCCATACTATTTTCCATAGTTGCTGCACCAATTTATATTCCCACCAAAAGTGTAGGAGGTTTCCTCATATAAAAAGAGTGGAATAGTGCTTTTTGCAGGAACATAGATGGACCTAGAGATTACCATATTTAGTGAGATAAGTCAGACAGAGAAAGATATCCATATTGCATATATGTGAAATCTAAGAAAAGATACAAATAAATTTATTAAAAAATAGAAATAGATCCACAAATACAGAAAACAAGCTTATGGTTAGCAAAGGGGAAAGAGGAGGATAAATTCAGAGTTTGGGGTTAAATTATACACACTACTATGTATAAAATAGATAACCAAAAAGGACTTATTCTATAGCACAGAGAACTAACTTTATAATATTTTATAATAACTTATAAGGAAAAATAATCTGGAAAATGATGTATATATTTGTGTATATATATATACATATATATGTGTATATTTATAGCTGAATCACTTAGCTGTATACCTGAAACTAACATAACACTGTAGATCAACTATATATCAAAAAAAGAATTAAAATGAGAAGCAAGAAAATAAGTCTGTAGTAAGAAAATATAACTATTAAGCAAAGAGAGAGTCTAAGGCTCTGACTGAAGTAAGCATTGCTGAGCATGCGGTTTTCAAAGGTCCACTGTGTTAAAAGAGTGAAGGGTGGACAGAAGTAGCTGGATTGGTCTCTCTAGAGCCATCATTCAGGGACTCTCTCCTCATCATTGTCACTTTTTCTCCAGATGCCCAGCCTTGACACTTCAGAAGGGTATAAGTGCATGTGCCCATGAGTTACCTCCACTGACACATGGCAGAATAGTGCTTGACTTCCAAAAAATAAGGCATATTCAAGTATTTGGGGGAAGGTTGGAAAAGTCCCTGATGCTGGTAAATATTGAGGGCAAAAGGAGAAGAGGGTGACAGAGAATGAGATGGCTGGATGGCATCACTGATGCAATAGGCATGAACTTGGGCAAACCTCAGATGATGGTGAGGGACAGGAAGGCCTGGCACAATGCAGTCCATGGGGTCACAAAGAATCAGACATAACTGGACAACTGAATGACAGCAGCAACAACAACATGAGAAAGTAGGAAAGTATGTGTTTATTTTTGAGGTAGATATCATTTGAGGCATTAGTTGACATCCAAGAAAGAAATATCAAAGATAAACATCTACCTTCAATTATTAGACCCATAAATTGGCTCTTTGGGAAAATATCCTATATGTTCTAAATTTCATCTCTAAATTAAAAATATAGATACTTTAAATCAGAGTTCCCTAGAGAGGGAGACAATAAGAGACACAAATAGAAAAATATACACAGACACAGACTGATTTTAAAGAACTGGCTAACAAGATTATGAGAGCTGATAAATCTGTAATGCATAGGTAGAAATTTAGATTAGGGTTGATGTAGTTTTGAGTCTGAAGTTTGTAGGGCAGACCAACAGGTTGTAAATTCAGATCAGATTTCTATTTTATTGTCTTCAGGCAGACTTCTTGCAGAAGCCTCAGTCTTTACTCTTAAGTCTTTGCTGTACTGATTGGATGAGACACACTTGCATATGTTTCACTTAAAGTCAACTGATTGGAAATGCTAAAGACATCCACAAATACCTTAACAGGTCATATCTATACTGTTTTACGAAACAACTGGGTACAAAATTGACCTCAAAAAATTAACTGTCACAGATCCTTACCTCACAGGGTAGATGTAATAACACACAACATTTAATAAGGAGGCTGAAACAATATCCATTATCAGCATTAGTAAGGCATATTGAGGCCATACTTTTCAAATATATCAGCTCAGTTCAGTACTCAGTCATGTCCGACTCTTGGCAACCCCATGAACCGCGGTACACTAGGCCTCCCTCTCGATCACCAACTCCTGGAGTCCACCCAAACCCATGTCCATTGAGTCCGTGATACCATCCAACCCTCTCATCATCTGTTGTCCCCTTCTCCTCCTGCCTTCAATCTTTCCCAGCATCAGGGTCTTTTCAAATGAGTCAACTCTTCACATCAGGTGGCCATAGTATTGGAGTTTCAGCTTCAGCATCAGTCCTTCCAAAGAACACCCAGGACTGATCTCCTTTAGGATGGACTGGTTGGATCTCCTTGTAGTCCAAGGGACTCACAAGAGTCTTCTCCAACACTACCATTCAGAAGCATCAATTCTTCAGCAGTCAGCTTTCTTTATAGTCCAACCCTCACATCCATACGTGATCACTGGAAAAACTATAGCCTAAGAGTGGCTGATTTTATTTTCCAGGGCTCCAAACTCACTGAAGATGATGACTGCAGCCATGAAATTAAAAGATGCTTGCTCCTTGGAAGGAACATTATGACCAACCTAGACAGCATGTTCGGAGAAGGTGAATCCACTTCAATGCTCTTGCCTGGAAAATCCCATGGATGGAGGTGCCTGGTAGGCTGCAGTCCATGGGGTCATGAAGAGTGACTTCACTTTCACTTTTCACTTTCATGCACTGGAGAAGGAAATGGTAATCCACTCCAGTGTTCTTGCTTGGAGAATCTCAGGGATGGGGGAGCCTGGTGGGCTGCTGTCTATGGGGTCGCACAGAGTTGGACATGACTGAAGCTACTTAGCAGCAGCAGACAGCATATTAAAAAGCAGACACATTACTTTGCAACAAAGGTCCGTCTAGTCAAGGTTATGGTTTTTCCATTAGTAATGTATGGATGTGAGAGTTGGACTATAAAGAAAGCTGAGCACAGAAGAATTGGTGCTTTTGAACTGTGGTATTGGAAAATACTCTTGAGAGTCCCTTGGACTACAAGGAGATCCAACAAGTCCATCCTAAAGGAAATCAGTCTGGGTGTTCATTGGATGGACTGATGTTGAAGCTGAAACTCCAATACTTTGGCCACCTGATGCAGAGAGCTGACTCATCTGAAAAGACCCTGATGCTGGGAAAGATTGAAGGCAGGAGGAGAAGGGGACAACAGAGGATGCAATGGTTGGATGGCATCACCGACACAATGGATATGCGTTTGGGTGGACTCCAGGAGTTGATGATGCACAGGGAGGCCTGGCATGCTGTGGTTCATGGGGTTGCAAAGAGTTGGACACGACTGAGCAACCAAACTGAACTGAACTGACTAGACGGACCTTTGTTGACAAAGTAATGTCTCTGCTTTTTAATATGCAGTCGAGGTTGGTCATAACTTTCCTTCCAAGGAGTTGAACCTAAAATAATTTCCAATTGGCTGTATGCTTTATCTTAATATTTTTATTTTAAAGAAATCAATGTGACTTGGGTCAAAGAAACCAGAGTAATACATTGCAGTGTATTGAACAAAGCACAGGATTTGAGAGTGTCATACCAAATTTGAATCTAAATTATGCTCTGTGTCACTTTGGGAAAGATGTTCTCATCATCAGTTTCTTTATCTGCAAAATTGATATAATAATGCCATTTTTTAGGGTTTGGGGGATATGCGAAACAGAACATTTAGTTTTGTAGAAAAATATAGTCTTTAATATATAAATTTTTTCTTCTCAGTTCACTGTTTTCAACTAGCTAAATAGAAGCTCATTTTCCCATCTCAAGATGCAATTATACAATTTCATATTTTTTTTTGCTTATTTATGATTATTAAACTTAGTCCAGGATAGTTTATAAATCCAGTTTCACTGAGAATTTCAAGCCTTTGTTTCCTTCATCACTGACTTGAACTGAGGATTAAAAATATTTGAGTGAAAATTGAGTATGGCTTGTTTTATCACTTGTAGCCATTCCTCTTCTGGACCTTGTATGAAGAGCTGTGATGAAACAGTTAGGGTCATAGGTACTGGGGTGTGGTAGGTGCTGGAATGATGCAGAATGTCTCCTGGCATCCCCTGATGTGTGGGGCATTTGAAGACATAGCAGTATGTATATGAAGTGTTTGATTTTCTTGGAGAGATATCCAGATTTCTCCAGCCTGTGTTTCACTGAAGGCCACTTTGTGAGGTGTAACTGACATACAGCTTTATACTAGTTTTACTTGTTCAACATGATTAGTTGATATTTATACATATGGCAAAATGATCACCACAATAAATCTTGTTGGCATCTATCACTAACAGGTGATTAAGGCTTCCCAGGTGGAGCCAGGGATTAAGAACTCGCCTGCAAATGCAGGAGACATAAGAAACATGGGTTTGATCCCTGGTTTGGGAAGATCCCCTGGAATTGGAAATACAACCCACTCCAGTGTTCTTGCCTGGAGAATCCCATGGACAGAGGAGCCTGGCAGATTACAGTTCTGAGGGTCCCAAAGAGTCAGATACCACTAAAGCAATTTAGCACCCATCAGCAAACATAGCTACAGATTTTTTTCTTGTGATGAGAGTTTTACAAATCTCCTCTTAGCAACTTTCAAATATGCAATGCAGTGTCATTACTGTAGAAATATGCTGTACTTGGACTTATTTATCTTATAACTGACAATTTGTACCTTTTTATTTCCTCAACCATTTCACTCATCCCTTAGCCTTTGCCAATGGAAGTCTGGAAGTCACCAATCACTTCTTTGTATCTATGAGCTTGTTTTCTTTTCTTTCCATATTCACCGTATAAGTGAGATCATGCAGCGTTTGTCTTTCTCTATGTGATTTATTTCACTTAGCATAAGTGCCCTCAAGGTCTGTCTTTGTTGAAAAAGGCAAGATTTCATTTTTATGACTTAATAATACATACATACATATATATATATATATATAATTTATCACATTACATATCTATCTCACATTTTATATCTATATATCACATTCTTTTTATCCATTCGTCTGTTAATGGGCACTTAGGTTGTTTTTGTATATTAGTTATTATAAATAATGCTACAATGATTATGTGAGTGCATATATATATATATTTTTTTCTCTCACGGTTTTGAATCTTCACATTCTGTTCTTTTAAAGAGTCAGGTGACACAGTTGGAAACAAAAGAGTCAATTACCTAACCAGGAGTCAATCAGCTTACTTCACAATTCCAGCTTCAGTCAATACTGCAGTCAGAATAAAGGGAAAGCACAGCCAAGTCAGGAGAGATAGATGGTTCTTGGGTGGATGCAGATCTGTTGAGGGTGGTTCAGTTCGGTTCAGTTCTGTTCAGTTGCTCAGTCATGTCTGACTCTTTGCAACCCCGTGGACTGCAGCATGCTAGGCTTTCCTGTCCAGCAACACTCATAGCATGTTCAAACTCATGTCCATTGACTTAGTAATGCCATCCAACCATCACATCCTCTGTTGTTCCCTTCTCCTCCTGCCTTCAATCTTTCCCAGCACCAGGGTCTTTCCAATGAGTCAGTTCTTTGCATCAGGTCGCCAAAGTATTGAGTTTCACCTTCAGCATCAGTCCTTCCAATGAATATTCAGGACTGATTTCCTTAGGATTCACTGGTTTGATCTCCTTGTAGTCCAAGGGACTCTCAAGAGTCTTCTCCAACAGCACAGTTCAAAAGCATCAATTCTTCAGTGTTTATCCTTTTTTATAGTCCAAATCTCACATCCGTACATGACAACTGGAAAAACCATAGCTTTGATTAGACACCTTTGTCAGCAAAGTAATGTCTTCTGCTTTTAAATATGCTGTCTAGGTTGGTCATAGTTTTTCTTCCAAGAAGCAAGTGTCTTTTAATTTCATGGCTGCAGTGATTTTGAAAATAAAGAAAGTCTGTCACTGTTTCCATTGTTTCTCCCTCTATTTGCCATGAAGTGATGGGACGATGCCATGATCTTGGTTTTTTGAATGATGAGTTTTAAGCCAGCTGTTTCATTCTCCTCTTTCACTTTCATCAAGAGGCTCTTAGTTCCTCTTCACTTTCTGCCATAAGGGTGGTATCATTGACACTGATATTTCTCCCAGCAATCTTGATTCCAGCTTGAGCTTCATCCGCCCAGCATGTACTCTGCATGCAAGTTAAATAAGCAGAGTGACAATATACAGCCTTGACGTACTCCTTTCCCGATTTGGAACCAGTCTGTTGTTCCGTGTCCAGTTCTAACTGTTGCTTCTTGACCTGTATATAGATTTTTCAGGAGGCAGGTAATGTGATATGGTATTCCCATCTCTTGAAGAATTTTCCACAGTTTGCTGTGATCCACACAGTCAAAGGTTTTGACCTAATCTATAAAGCAGAAGTAGCTGTTTTCCTGGATTTCTCTTGCTTTTTCTATGATCTTGGCAATTTGATCTCTAGTTCCTCTGCCTTTTCTAAATCCAGCTTGAACATCTGGAAGCTCACAGTTGACATACTGTTGAAGCCTGGCTTGGAGAATTTTGAGCATTACTTTGAGATTAGTACAATTTTGCAGTAGTTTGAATATTCTTTGGCATTGCCCTTCTTTGGGATTGGAATGAAAACTGATCTTTTCCAGTCCTGTGGCCACTGCTGAGTTTTCCAAAGTTGCTGGTATAGTGAGTGCAGCACTTTCACAGCATCATCTTTTAGGATTCAAAATAGCTCAACTGGAATTCTATCACCTCCACTAGCTTTGTTCATAGTGACGCTTCCTAAGGTCCACTTGACTTCACATTCTGGGATGTCTGGTGTGAGTGATCACATCATCATGGTTATCTGGGTCATAAAGATCTTTTTTGTATAGTTCTTCTGTGTATTCTTGCCACCTTTTCTTAATATCTTCTGCTTCTGTTAGATCCATAAAATTTCTGTCCTTTATCGAGCCCATCTTTGCATGAAATTTTCCTTTGGTTTCCCTAATTTTCTTGAGGAGATCTCTAGTCTTTTCCATTCTATTGTTTTCCTCTATTGCTTTGCATTGATCACTGAGGAAGGCTTTTTTATCTCTCCTTTCTATTCTTTGGAACTCTGCATTCAAATGTGTATATCTTTCCTTTCTCCTTTGCTTTTTGCTTCCCTTCTTTTCTCAGCTATTTGTAAGGCTTCCTCAGACAACATTTCACCTTTTCATATTTCTTTTATATTGGGGATGGTCTTGATCACTGCCCCCTGGTCAATGTCACACCGTCCATTGAGGGTGGTGATCAGCAGCAATTCCAACACCACCAGAGCTGCCATTAGAAGTCAGCCTGCACTAATGTGGCACAATTTCTTCCTCCATTCCTTGATAACAGTAGTGTAAGCTCTAGAGCAGCTGGTATGCTATCCACCAGAGATTTGAACCAAACTCTTCCTTTCCTTCTCAGCAGAATTGATTTCCCTGAAATTAAGCCTTCATAAATACAAGTCATTTGCCGGTCCCTGTTTTTCTCAAGCTTTGCCTCTACAGATGCACTCCATGCCTTGAAATCATCAGACTTACCACGCAGACCAGAGACTTGTGAAAATAACAGACATCATCTTCCATATAGCTTGTTGAGTTAGTGCTTTTGTTTTCCTTGGATAAATAAATACCCAGAAGTGGAATATAGTAGTTTGCTGGAGAATATAGTAGTTCTATTTTTTTTTTATTTATTTTTATTTTGAGGAGCCTCCATACTGTGTTTGACACTGGCTGCACCAATTTACATTCCTACCAACAGTGTACAAGGTTTCCCTTTCTCTGTATTCTTCCCAAAACTTTTTTTTTGTTTTTGTTTTTTAAATATATATAATAGTCATTTTAACAGATGTGGGGTAATATTTCATTGTGTTTTTGATTTGTAACTCCCTGATGAGTAGTGATGCTGAGTATATTTTCATGTACCTGTTAGTCGTCTGTATAACTTTGAAAATATTTGTGGTAGGCTGCAGTCCACGGTGTTGCTAAGAGTCGGACACAACTGAGCAACTTCAGTTTCACTTTTCATTTTCATGCATTGGAGAAGGAAATGGCAACCCACTCCAGTGTTCTTGCCTGGAGTATCCCAGGGACGGGGGAGCCTGGTGCGCTGCCCTCTATGGGGTTGCACAGAGTCGGCCACGACTGAAGCGACTTAGCAGCAGCAGCAGCAGTATGTTCAAATCTTCTGATCATTAAAAGATCCATTTCTTTTCTATTGCGTTGTCTAAGTTCTTTATATATTTTGGGTATTGGCCCTTTATCACTTGTATGATTTGCAAACACTTCCTACCATTCAGTTAGCTGCCTTATCACTTTGTTGAGGATCTTCTTTGCTGTGCAGAAGTTTTTTAATTTGGAGACCACTTTTAGAGGGGCATACATGTCCCTTCAGACTTCCCTGCTGGCTCAGATGGTCAAGAATTTGCAGGAGACTGAAGTTCAATCCCTGGTTTGGGAAGATCTCCTGGAGAAGAGAATGGCTACCTACTCCAGTATTCTTGCCCAGAAAATTCCATGGACAGAGAAACCTGGTGGGCTACAGAGGACTATAGTCCATGGGGTCACAAAGAGTTGGACATAGCTGAGTGACACACATGTCCCTTCATTTGTTTCCACCATCAAGAATGCACACCTCCAACATTCTCTCTTCAAAAGGAGCTACTAATACTACTGGGTTCCATATCTTTCTGTGTCTTCTGGTGTTCTTTAGGATATAGGATAGGGAATGGCATACTTTTTCCTGTTGTTTAGGGTTACTCTTATAAAACTTTTGTGTTCAAATATCATCTTGCCTGGCAACAGTTAAATAAACGTCTCTGTTTTTATTCCAAAAGGCACACATATCAAGCTCCTCAGAACTCTCTCACAATGCACTATTCTCAGCACTAAGATAGTGCTACAGATTTTCAGTGCTGTGAATATCAGCTGATGAGTGAAATGCCAATCACTCTTTCCTGCAGACATATCCAACCCCTGAGGGTGATTTCCTTGAAGGTCCCCTACTTACCATCTCTTAGTTCCAGGAAGGGAATCACAGGGCAAGTAGAGAGTAATTTCTCTTGTATCATGAGTGTTTTATTCTCTGAAGGAGAAGTATTTTTAGAAATGACTCTCTGGGTTGCTCCACAGCTCCACATACATTGCATATCCTGAGTTGACGAGTTATCCAGTGTTGTTTCAGAAAAATTTCAATTCCATCTTTATAAGCCTGAGGTGGGGGGAATCTGTACCTGGCCACTTTTGTTGAGCACCCTCTTTTGAATATAGACCTTAATTGCCAATTAGAGGGCAACTGGAAAATCTCAGCCTGCATTCTGTTATAGCAGCTATTATTATTATCAGCAGGAATAGTTGCTGCTTTGTTCACACCAAACAGGTAGCTTTCTGTTTTCCTCCTTTATGGCCATTGTATAATGTATAGTTTCTGGATGGTGGCATTTGGGGGCATAAATGCTATAACTTTCTCCTACACAGATTTCCAATTGAGACTCCTTTACAATCATTTTATGGTTTCAAAAATAGCTCCATATCTTCAAGTTCTTGTTTCTTGTTTCAGAAAGAGTTATTGGTCTTCCTCAAGCTGAGAAAAATACATCTGAAGAGCAGAATAGAGCCTGTTCCTCAAAGGCTTGTTCTCTATAGGATTACCATGTGGGAGACCAACGAAAGCTTGTACTATTTTTCTGCAAATCCTCGTCATGTGTCTCTTTAGACTCCATCTTCTAATATTTACTCTCTAATTCTCAGACTAATGATTTATTTTATATGAAAACCCAAGCCGACAAAATCCTCAGTAAGCTGGAAAAGCTTCATTTTTAGGAGGTGAAATATCATGCTGTATTGCCCTGGGGTGTTGTTTTAATCATGGCTTATACTATTCTGTTTTAGTTAAAAACAGCTGTGGGTATTTCTTAATTAGTACATGGAAAGGACTGACACTAACATCTTTTGAATAGGTCTCTGGTAAGTAAGTGGCTTCCCAGATGATGAACCTGCCAATGCAGAAGACATGAAAGTTGCAGGTTTGATCCAAGTCAGGAAGATGCCCTGGAGGAGGGCATGGCAACACACTCCAGTATTCTTCCCTGGAGAACTCCATGAACAGAGGAGCTTGGAGGGCTAAATTCCATAGGGTAATAAAGAGTTGGAAGTGACTTAAGCGACTTAGCACACACACACACACACACTGGTAAATAAACTAAGTTGAATCTGCCTGAGGCCAAGCAGAACATTAGAATCTCTTGGTAAGCTCTTATCTGCTCCCCTTTAACTCAACATTCTATTAAATTCAAAACAGAGATAAACTAAATTTTAAATAAATTGAAATTGGATACTTTATTATTTATGTTTATTATTCACATATAAGAAACCCTCTTTTCATAATTTTCAGACTTCCCCCCAAAACTGCACTTGTCTAGGAAATTAGGAGAAAAGTAGAATTTACTGAAGATTCTGTAAGTGAGGTGGAGGTGAGTCCCCATGGCCCAGCACTGAGCTCTGGAGTAATATCCATTCCCCACTGCATCAGCAGCTATGTCTCTGCTTTCTGTCTCCTGCTAAGGTGTTCTAGCTCTTGACTCCTTTTCTGACATCTCTTTCTGACTTCTTCCCACAGGCTTTTGGATTTCTCTGCCAGTCATTTCATTCTGCCCCAGCTATGTTATTTTCTGTTCCTCATCTGTTCCTTAAAACTGTTTCCAAGAGTAGCAAATATCTTTGTTTTTGAGATTATCATGTATACCCACTAAAAGAAAGGTTACTAGGATGTTTGTCCCCAGCAACAGTAGTTTATAACAAATGATGAATAATTTCTTCCTGTTCTATGCAAATGTTCAAAACAAGAGCTTTATTATATCTACAGAATGCAAGATAAACCAATTTATAATTTGCTATTTGTTTGAATTATGTGAAGTAACCCATGTTAACTGGCTCCATGTTTTCTATTTATTTCATTGATAGTTTAGCATCCCTTATAGATCAATATATCCACAGATGGCCAGACGGCTGGCTCATTAACAGGTGTCCAAGTGACCCTGATCCTGGGCTCTACCAAGCCTATTCATCCATACACAATATTAAGAACAAATAAAGCTAAACTGAGAGTTAAGTTCTACAGGATTTTTTTTTTTTGTTTGTTTCAACTTTCTGTTGTAGTAAAATATATAACATAAGATTTGCAATTTTAAACATTATTAAAGTATAGTTCAGTGGTATAAAATCCACACATAATATTGTGAAACCATTGCCAGCATCTATCTTCGAAATCTTCTCATCTTGAAAAACTGAGGCTCTGTATCCTCTAAACAGTAACTCTCTTTTTCCTCCTGACTCCAACTTAATAGCCACAATTATAATTTTAATCTCTATAATTTTGACTACTTTAAGTGCCTCATATATACGGAATCATACAATATTTGTTTTTTTTTTTGTGACTGATTTATTTCACTTAACAAAATATTGTTTCATGCGTGTTGCAACATATTGCAGAATTTCTTTATCACTTAAAGCTGAATAATATTCCATTGTATGTATACACATTTTGTTTATCCATTCACTTGTCCATGGGTACCTGAGGAGCCTCCACATTTTAGCTATTGTGAATAATGTTACTATGAAAATGGGCATACAATTTTTCTTTTGTGATCTTCCTTTCAATTATTTAGGGTATATGCCAGAAGTGGATTTGCTGGATTATATAAATTCTATTTTTAGGAATTACCATAGTTTTCTGTAACAATTTTCATTAGTAATACATAAGGATCCTAAATTCTCCAAATTCTCACCAACACTGTTTTCTTTTCTTTGCTTGAATAGTAGCCTCCTAATGGCTGTGAGCTGGTATCTCATTGTAGCTTTGATTTGCATTTCACTTATAATTACTGATATTGAGCATCTTTTCATGTGAATTTTGGACATTTGCATGTACTGTGGGACTTCCCTGGTGGCTCAGATGGTAAAGCGTCTGTCTACAATGCTGGAGACCTGGGTTCGATTCCTGGGTCAGGAAGATCCACTGGAGAAGGAAATGACAATTCACTCCAGTACTATTGCCTGGAAAATCCCATGGACAGAGGAGCCTGGTAGGCTACAGTCCGTGGGGCCGCAAAGAGTCGGACACAACTGAGCGACGTTCCTGTTCCTGCGTGTACTGTGTGGAGAAATATCCACTTAAGTCCTTTGCATATTTTTGAATTAGGTACTCTATATTTTTGTTGTTGAGTTTTAGGATTTCTCTATATATTCTGGATGTATATATCAGATATGAAATTTTCACATATTTTCCCAATACTATGGGTTACTGTTTTATTCTAATGATAGTGTTCCTGGTATGCATGTGTTAATATCATGAAGTCCAATATGTTTATTTTTTTATTGTGTTGCCTACATCTTTGGAGTCTTATCCAAGAAATTATTGCCAAATTCAATGACATGAAGTTTTTGCTCTAGGTTTCCTTCTGAGAGATTTATGATTTTAGATGTTATATGTAGACCTTTCATACATTTGAATTAATTTTTGTGTCTAATGTTAAGTAAGAGTCCTGCTTCGTCATTTTACATATGGTTACCCAGTTCTCCCGGGATAATTCATTGAAAAGAGTGTCTTCTCATTGAATGGCTTTTGTCCATTTACTGATGGACATTTATTGTCAGTCCAGTGACTGATCTTGTTGTCAAAAACATTTAGCTGCATTTATGTGGGTTTGCTTATGAGCCTTCTTTTTCATTTCACTGGTCTGTATGTCTGGTTTTTTTTTGTTTGCTTGCTTTTTGTTTATTTGTTGGTTTCTTTGTTTCAACTGTAACACACTGTCTTGATTCAGTTCAGTCGCTCAGTCGTGTCTGACTCTTGCGACCCCATGAATCGCAGCACACCAGGCCTCCCTGTCCATCATCAACTCCTGGAGTTCACTCAGACTCACGTCCGTCAAGTCCATGATGCCATAAAGCAATCTCATCCTCGGTCGTCCCCTTTTCCTCCTGCCTCCAATCCCTCTCAGCATCAGAGTCTTTTCCAGTGAGTCAACACCTCACATGAGGTGGCCAAAGTATTGGAGTTTCAGCTTTAGCATCATTCCTTCCAAAGAAATCCCAGGGTTGATCTCCTTCAGAATGGACTGGTTGGATCTCCTTGCAGTCCAAGGGACTCTCAAGAGTCTTCTCCAACACCACAGTTCAAAAGTATCAATTCTTCGGCGCTCAGCCTTCTTAACAGTCCAACTCTCACATCCATACATGACCACTGGAAAAACCATAGCCTTGACTAGACAGACCTTCGCTGGCAAAGTAATGTCTCTGCTTTTGAAATGCGATCTAGGTTGGTCATAACTTTTCTTCCAAGGAGTAAGCATCTTTTAATTTCATGGCTGCAGTCTGTCTTGATTACTATAGGTTTTTTGTAAGGCTTGAAATCAGAAATTGAGTCCTACATGTTTGTTATTTATCAAAATTGCTTTGGCTATTCAAGGTCCTTTGAGATTCCCTATGAATTTTAGGATGGATTTTTCTATTTATGCCAACAACATCATTGGGATTTTGATAGAGTTGGCAGTGAGTCTGTAGATTGCTTTGAACTGTGTGGACATTTCAACAACATTGTCTTCGAATCCATGAACATGGGATGTGTTTCCTTATGATTCCTTTCATTTCCTTAGAGAATGTATTAAAATTTTGATTATGCAAGTCTTTCACTTTAGTTAATGCCTAAGTACTTTATTATTTTTGAGGATCCTGTAATTTTATTTTTTTAGCTGGAAATCCCTCTTCACTTTTGAAAGATAGTTGTGCCAGACATAGAATTCTTCTTGACAGCTCTTTTCTATTTTTAACACTTTGAATATTTGGGCCCACTACCTTCTGGCTTTCAGAGTCCCTAATGAGAAATCTGATGATTTTCTTTTTGGGTATCACTTGTATGCTTTGACTCACTTCTTTTTTGATGCTTTCAAGCGCCTATCTTTTGCTTTTGATAGTTTGATTATAACATAACTTGTTGTGGTCTCTGAGCTCATTCCACTTGGAATTTGCTGAGCATTTTGGATGTTAAAGTTCATGTAGTTCATCATCTTTGTATTCATGTATGTTATCATATTCATTTGGGAAGTGTTTAGCTATTATTTTAAAAATATACTCTCTGCCTTTTAATTTTTTTTTCATTTTGGACCACCACAAGGTCTATATTTGTCCATGTGATTAAGTCCTAGAACTTCCTTATGAAAGGTTGCTGCTATGAGCTGTGAATGACACCAAGATTTGTGGCCTCTGGAGGAGAAGAATTTGATCTAGGGCCAGAGACAAGGCTTGATCACTCAGAACTTTTTGTGTAGCAAGTTTTATTAAAGTATAAAAGAGATAGTGAAAGCTTTTGATATAGACATCAGAAGGGGACAGAGGAGTCACCCCTTGCTAGCTTTTATCAAGGAGCTATATACCTGCTGCTGCTAAGCTGCTAAGTCGCTTCAGTCATGTTCAACTTTGTGTGATCCCATAGATGGCAGCCCACTAAACTCCCCTGTCCCTGGGATTCTCAAGGCAAGAACACTGGAGTGGGTTGCCATTTCCTTCTCCAATATACCTGCTGCTACTGCTACTGCTGCTAAGTCACTTCAGTTATGTCCATCTCTGTGTGACTCCATAGACGGCAGCCCACCAGGCTCCTCCGCCCCTGGGATTCTCCAGGCAAGAACACTGGAGTGGGTTGCCATTTCCTTCTCCAATGCATGAAAGTGAAAAGTGAAAGTGAAGTTGCTCAGTCGAGTCCGACTCTTAGTGACCCCGTGGACTGCAGCCCACCAGGCTCCTCCGTCCATGGGATTTTCCAGGCAAGAGTACTGGAGTGAGATGTCATTGCCTTCTCTAGCAAGCTGCTAAATAGAGAACAGAAATGCCTCAAAACTGAGACAGAGTTGCACTAGGCCCCTCACCCACAACATGAATTGTGAGATAGCACTGGCACAAGGTGAGTCATCCTCAGCGATAAAACAGTTTGCATGAATCGTGAAGAAAGGAGGATTTCCAAGCAAATACATAGTTCATTAACATATCTTAAGAAAGACATTTCCATGAGAAAAACACATTGTTAGCTCAAGGTTTAAGATAAAGTTAAGTTCAGGCAGAACCATGTGTAGCCATAACAACGCAGGATTAGAAAAGAAAAGAGAAAAAGGCATTTGCCTTTTGCAGTTTATTTCCTCCTGCCCCTTGGGGACCTCTGACCTCCCTTCTGAGGCTGTTAATATTCTCACTTATGCCTTTTTTACTTTTCTCAATTTTTGTTTACTGTTGGTCCCATGGATGGAGGAGCCTGGTAGGCTGCAGTCTAAGGGATCTCTAGGAGTTGGACATGACTTCCTTTCACTATTCACTTTCATGCATAGGAGAAGGAAATGGCAACCCCACTCCAATATTCTTGCCTGGAGAATTCCAGGGACCGGGGAGCCTGGTGGGCTGCCACCTATGGGGTCGCACAGAGTCGGACACGACTGAAGCAACTCAGCTGTAGCAGTAGCAGCAGCAGTTCTTTACAGTTGATATTTTCTATTAGCTTATTTTCATGTTTACTGATTCTTTCTCCTGTCTGCTCAAATCTGCCTTTGAATTCCTTTAGTAAACTTTTCATTTCTGTTACTGTACTTTTCAGTTCCAAAATTTATTTTTTGTCTCTTTTTAGGTTTTCTATGTCTTAATAGACATTTTTGTTTTGTTTATACATTATTGTCTTGACTTTATTCACATTTTTCTTTAGTTCTTTGAGTACCTTTAAGAAGTTGTTTTCATCTTTGTCTACTGTATGTTCCATAAGATTCCCCACAGCCCCGCCCAGGGAATGTTTCTTTTGACTTAAATTTTTTTTTGAATGGTCTGTCTGTACTTTCCTGTTTCTTTGTAAACTTCATGATTTTTGTTGTTTTGTTGTTGAAAGTTATACTTTTGAACCTAATAATGTGGTAACTCTGGAAATCAGATTTTCCCCTTCCCTGGGGTTTGCTGGATTTTGTCATTGCTTTGCTTATTTTTAAAATTACTTCAGGCTATTTCTTGCTGAGGATAAGCCTGAGATTCAGCTTTCCCTGGGCACACATGATCTATATTTCCCCACACATACAGTTGTTTTTAAATGTCTTAGCCTTTAATTGTTTATTTTTTATTTTTATTTTTTATTTCCACAAAGGGGAAAAAGAGAAAACTGAAAGGAGATAAAAAGTGTGCCAGTCCTTTAAATTCCTTGGAAGTGACTTCAGTCTGAAGAAAAGGATTTTGCAACATTGGGGTCGATGCAAATACAGTGACTGCCCACCTCTGGTCTGCACCTCTGTGATCAGAAGCAGGAACCAGCAATCAGAGGACAGATGTACAGTATTTGTAGGACAGCACGTTCTTGCCCATCCTTTTGGCTTCTGCTTCAGGGATACTTGCATGGATGCTTGACACATGGTTGGGGTATCAGATGGGTTGCTGCTAGTAAACTAGAAGCTAAAATTGTCAGAATTAAACCACAATTTGCTGTCTAAATCTTCATCTGGAAGTTGCAAGCTTTCCATAAACTCTAGAGTTCCAAAATGGTTACATCAGACAGATTTTCCATTGCAAATTTTATCCAGGTGAAGAGATGGATCTTGGTTTTTTTTTACTTCCCTATCAATCTGTGACTCTAAGAACTACATAATTTTTAGAACAGTATTCAAGCATGGTGTTTGGTTTAAGCCTTTTATATTTACCACATTTACTTGGTTTTTAGCCTTGATTTTATATCACTTAATCCCAAAGTTGCTCTTCAGATTTCAGGAAATAACTTAGCATCCTGGTTTGGGTCTTCACAATTCCCTAAGACATTCAGTATAGAATGGTAATGAAGCCCATGAGGGCAGAAATCCTAGATTGGAATCATAGGACAGCCACCTTCCAACTTTGTGATGTTGACAGATTCATCTGACATATCAGAGTTTTATTCTTCTCATTCATAAAACTGAGTTAGCTTACAGAGGTTTGTTGTAAAGATTAAATTAGAAAAGCAGTTAATTGGCTTTAGCCTAGGATAACAAACATGAAAAACTTCATTGCATACTATTTGAAAGTATAATTTCATCAGTTGCATTGTATGGCAATATCTGACTATTTTCATCTCTAGCAAGTGGCTAAACTTTCCTAGTACTGAGAAGACACTCACTGAGGCATCAGCGCTGCTGGAATCACATATGAGAACTCATCATCTCATATGACAATGTGCACACTCAACAGTTAACTCCCAGTATATGATCACTTGTAGACCCAATGCATTATTCTCCTCTTCATTAAAATAAGATCAAATTGATGCCTGTTGTTACTAGCCTTAAATTTTCACTTAACACAGAATTCACTACATCAAGGTAAAATTATGTTTGAAAGAACTGACTTCTGTAAGGAAAATCAGGTGTCTTTCTTCTGACAGTAACTCCTGAATTCGGCCCTATTAACAATAACAAAAATGAGCTAAAGGCATAGTTTTCATAAACAATACACTCTTTAGAATGTTTTTATGAGAACATATGTATTTGAAGAAGAAAAAGCAGTCCTTTTTCATTTCTGACATGATGTAAATATGTCACTCTCAACTTGTGCACTTATATCCAATTTCTGAGAAGCGTTTTGTTCTTTTTTATTGATTACATAAAAATGAAGGACTTTTATTTATGCCTAATTTAAATAAAGAGAACATGAAGACGGCAGATTGTCAAGGACAGAATGTTTTTGGAGGAGATACCACTTAACAGTGAGGAGCTGACCAAGAGAGGCAGGTGCCGCCATGGAGAGTGAACCACAAGCTCAGTTCTAAGTGGTTCACTTTTTATCTGAATAAAAATAAAAATATGTCATGTTGTCAGGGACTCTCTGGGCTCTGAGCATTGGGAGTAAGATGAGCTTGGATGCAACTTACCAAGTGCCCTTGAAGCCTCTCTTTACTGTAGTGCTTTGGGCACACACAGCTCTCTTTTGACTTAGAGCCTTGATCTTTCAGCTGAGTCCTCTGTCTCTTTTTCCCTCCAGTATAACCTCTATGTTTCTCATTGCTGTATGTGACTACTGAAATAATGTCACAGCCAATGTGCTTCTTTTCTTCTTTTTCACTTTTTTTTTTTCAGGCAAGGCTTTATCAGGGCTCCTGCTACAACAGGGGAGAGCAAGAACAAGTATTAGGTTCCTTTACTTGCTTTCTCCTCAAGGGGGTGCAAGGTGGTTCTTCATATGAGTTGCTGCTGCTGCTAAGTCACTTCAGTCGTGTCCGACTCTGTGTGACCCCACAGACGGCAGCCCACCAGGCTCTCCCATCCCTGGGATTCTCCAGGCAAGAACACTGGAGTGGGTTGCCATTTCATTCTCCAATACATGAAAGTGAAAAGTGAAAGGAAGTCTCTCAGTCATGTCTGACTCTTCGCGACCCATGGACCGCAGCCTGCTAGGCTCCTCTGTCCATATGAGTTGAGGGTAGGGCTATGTCCAAGGGTTGGATCAGAGGACTGGTTTAGGTGTTTTGCCCACTCCTTTGTGCTGCTGTGTGCAGGGGGCGTGCACAGTACCCTCCGTTTGTTCCCAACCCAATGCTTTTGCTCCAGGTGGTTCAGAAATGGAAGCAGGATTTTTCAGTCTCTTTGTTTCTTTTGTCCAGATTCTCAATTATCCCACTTCTAAATTGTATAAACTTGAATGAGTCAACACTCTAAGCTTAAGTTTGCTACATCAGTCAAATGGGCATAATAATAATGACAAGTTCATGTTAAAATACTTAAAGATATTTTACCTGTCTTTCTTTACTATATTCAGGTCTAATAAGGACCTGAGAAGACCTGAAACTTACTCAGAGTCAGTGCATTAAAATACTTACAACCTTCATTCATTGAAATCATTGAACTAATGGTATTTTTGATGACAAGCACTATGACACTTGCCACAGTCCAAGTGCAGAGCAAAACCCTCTGCTGGGTGCTGTGCTGTTGGGAAAAATTACACAAACATTCTCAGTGGCTTCACTTCAAAGCTGTAGTACAAGTCAAATGGGCACTCAGTGCTATCATTGATATCCTCTCTGTTTTTCTCGAAGAATCATTTTCACCCTAGGAATAAGTTTTATATAACATCTATCCCCATAATATTTCCAACCCATTCCTTCTACCTCCTGTTTCAAGTATGAGGTTGCTCAAATGGCATTGGGATAAAAAGAAATCAATAAAGACAAACTACATAATTTTCCTATCATCAACTGGTAGTCTCACTCTGTTCAGCTTTACATTCTTAACCTGAATACAAAGGAAGAGTTGTTCTTCCCCTACCAAAGGTCAGTTCCCACATATCTAGGGCCAGTGTCTCCTCTCCTCTATTTGGATATACTGCTTCTCCTGAAGGATAAGCATCCATATTTCTGTAGAATCATTTCCATTAGCACATAGACATATGCTGGCAAACTCTTATTTAAAATGAAAACTAAAGAATTCTCTCTTTTCTTAATTTCTGTTTGGCTATTTATATAATTGTCTGCCTCAAATTCACAGAAATAGTCTCAAGTGTGATTTATCTTTGCACTCTCCACTTCCTATTCAACCCACTCTAGTAGGCTTCTTCCTCTACCATCCCATACATTCATTTAAGTGATAAATATATAGGACAAATCTACACTAGGCTTGGGAGTTTTAATAGTGAGTCAAAGAGACAATAATTCCCTCTTCACAGCACCTACATTAAGTAGTATTAAAAAGGATAAAAAATAAGTAACCACAGTAATTATAGAAGATACTAATGGGAAAGAAACAGATAATCAATATAGATAATAATTGAGGTTCATCTGAGACTCTTGGGTTAGATTCTAGGTGTTCTTGGAAGGTACAGATAGAACAGACACTAGATAGTGCAGGTCTTTCCAAAAGTAGAGGATATTCATTCCACAGTTTAATGATGAATAGGACTTAGTCAAGAATTGAGGAAAGAGCATTCAAGTTAAAGCAAAGGAGCATATGTTAAAGTCTGGTGCAGGAAAGAGTTTGAGCTTTTCCAGAACTGAAGGAAAATCTGTAAGCATGGAGTGTGGTAAACAAGGTGGGGAAGGACCCAAGCTGGGCATGGAGGGTGTATAAGAACCAGAACATGAAAAATCCAGAAGGCCACTGTCAGTAGTTTGGAAATTTATCCCTTACACAAGGATAATGAATAAAGGTTATGTAGTAATTAATCACATTTTTATTGATTTTGGAGACTATCTTGAAATACTGCATATGTGAAAAAGAGAAGGCCAACTAGCAGATTATTCTGCTGGGCCTGGAGGAGGACAGTGATGGTCTAGCTAGTAATTAATCTTCTCTAGAAATTATAATCTTATCTAGCTGGGCACCCTACGGGCCTCATCCCAAGTAGCATATTTTGGTGCCTGAGATTTTCTGATATAAAAACAAAAGCCCAAGTCTATTGTTATATTATTATTGGATTTTGTAGCCCTAAGAGTGTTTTACTAATTTTATTGAATTTCCAAAATATTTAGTTATGGTACTAACTGTTTTTAGTTATAATTTCACAAATAAAACTTATAATAACTTCATGGAGTTGGAGGCCTTGAAAGCCTATTGACTTGTTCAACATCTCATATTCATTAGTAGATCCTATATTTTACTTTAAAAATTATTTATTATTATTATTATTTTTTCTGAACCAAGCATCACATACAAGAACTTTCAGTTGTGGCAATGTTTAGTTGCAGCATGTGAGGTTTAGTTCCCTGACCAGGGATTGAACCTGGGCCCCCTACATTAGGAGTACAGAGACATAGCCACTGGACAATCAGGAAAGAACCAAGATCCTATCTTTTTAGAAAAGTTCTCTCTATCTTTTGGTTAATAAGGAAGTGGTAGACTAGCCTTAAAATAAAGATGTTACTTAAGTATCACACAATGTAATTGTTTTTCTCACTGTATTCAAGTTTGCTTCTCTTTTCACCTTCAGAGGACCTCTAATCTTGAGTCAGGTGAGAGGATTCATGTCTGGAATATCATATCATTGACTTCCCTTCCTAACTGCTTCCTACTCTGTTGGAAGAAATAAGAAAGATAAAGTAATGGAATAAGATGATTTAGTATTGTGTGTGTGTGTGTGTGTGTGTGTGCGTGCCTGAGCACCTCAGTCCACTAGGCTCCTCCATCCATGGAATTTTCCAGGCAAGAATACTAGAGAAGGTTGCCATTTCCAGTTCCAGGGGATCTCCCAACCCAGGGGTCAAACCTGCGTCTCTGGTCTCTGATGTTTCCTTGTTTGGCAGGTGAATTCTTTACCACTGTGTCACCTGGGATATTACATATATGTATACATACATATACATTATAACCTTTGGACAATTTTAGGAAATTGAAACATAGGGTCTATGATCAGAACAAGAAACAGTATTTGGATGGTGAAATGAATCAAGACAATCTGTAGAAAGTGACAGTTGAAAACTCAAATTTTACCAAATCAAATCTTTCCTTCATGTGGCAAATGGATAAGTTCCACCTCAAATTTATCTCTACTGTCCCCCAAAACAACATAGTCTTTCTATTGCCTAAAATGAAAGAATTCACTCTAGGGAAACTTCAAATGCTTTTAAATAAATAATCCTTTACATGTTTAGCATTATATTCCTCCATGGTAGGAAAAAGAGTGCTCTTTTAGTGTGATTAAGGCTGTAGGAAACAGGTCATGCTATTTCAACATTTCTGAAGGAGAGAGGTTGGAAGTGTTAGTGTCATCAGAGTATGTTCTGCTGTTATAAAGTGGAATTCACATGCAGAGATAGGTGATTGATTAGCTTATAAACATGTGGGTACTTTTATTAGATCATGAAAATAAGAGTCACAGGCCAACTCGCTGTATCATTTTTTATAATAGTGAAACTGCCAAAGGAGGAGGGGATAGGAAAATTTAACCAAAGCTGTTTCTAAAATGAAGGGAATGTTAAAATTAAGCTAATTTGGATTGTGTCTTAAACCCACTGTTTTGTCTATGTCTGCCTCATTCTCTGCATGTGCTGTAGAATGCCTGTTGTCTATCCCTGATAACCTGGGAAACTTTGCTCAACATGCGCTATTTATCTTAGAAATCCAGGAAAATCCAAGTTCCTTCATATACCAGTATTCTGAAAACTGAAACTCAAAGAAGGGAATTGACATGCTCAGAGCATCATTTTCCTCACCCAGAGCATTCATTCCTAAAGTTGTCATAAAAAACTGCCACAAACTGAGTATCTTAACAGGAATTTAGTCTCAGTTTTGGATGTTAAGAGCTTAAAATTGAGATATGGGCAGGGCCACCTTCAGAAAATTCCAGAAAAGATTTCTTCCTGGTTTGTTTCATCTTCTGGCATCTCCTGACACTCCTTGGCTTGTAACATACTTATGATCTCTGCCTCTATCTTCTGTGAAATGAAAATATCCCCTGCCATATTAATAAAAAGAAATGTCACAACCATCAGCGATTTCTGGCCTCCAACTGTGAATGAGAGATCCCAAACAGTGTCCTGCTGCCACTCTCTGTAATGATTACAGAGGAGCTGAGGGAATGCAGAGTAAGGTGACCAAGGAAACAGGATTGACCGCAGATAGCTGTGGTACATATGAATGAAATGAATTCAGTAAGCCCAGAAAATGCTAAATTCCTTAGTGTGATACTTGATCTTCATTGTTCAGACTCCCTGCTCCCTTTGTTTCAAACTTTTATATAGCCTGACTTTCACTCCTGCCTTCTTGGAGCAGTTTTCTCAGAGCTACTGAGATGTTGTCTTTCAGGCTTAGAGTTCTAAACATACTCATCAAATAAAATAACTCTCCAGTTCGGGTTGTGAATATACTTCTTAGTCCACACTTCACATGGCCTTCTTACCTGTATCTCTGTGTCTACTTCACTTCATATAAGGATACACTTCTTTGGGCTTACCTGATGGCTTAGACAGTAAAGAATCTGCCTGCGATGCAGGAGATTTGGGTTTAATCCCTGAATCAGGAAGATCCCTTGGAGAAAGGAATGGCTACCCACTTCAGTATTGTGGCCTGGAGAATTCATGGACAGAGGAGCCTTGTGGGCTACAATCCATGGGATCTCAAAGAGTCAAACACTACTAATGTTTTCTTTTTCTTTATTTTTTCATTGGATTTTAAGGGCTATCCTAAATCAAAAGTGAATTCATCTCAAGATACTTAACTAATTTATGTGCAAAGAGCCTATTTCTAAATAAAGTCATATTCTTGTGTTCTGACATGCATTTTGGCAGGGACATTATTTAAATTGCAATATCTATAAATGGAACTGTCAATGTCTAACTTGAAGCATTATCATGATTGAATAACTTTCATGCAAAATATTTGGTACATTTTAGGTGATTTTCTTTTGTTTGTTTGTTTTTAGTGATATCATTGTAGCCACACGTTCTGGGAAACAAACTCACTCAGAAGGACAATACAGATAATGGATTGCAGTTTATTACACCGGCAGGCCCAAGGCAGAGTCTCCTCTTAGCCAAGGACCCCGACCAGTTTTTGTGAAACCTTATATACCCTAAATGTATGTGGTTAAACCCACCTCCCCAAATTCCCTGAAACTAGTCTGAACAAAGGAAAAGAAAGATACAGTCAAAGATAACCAGTGATTCATATTCCTTAGGCCTAGGTAGTTAGCAGTGGACAATTATCAATAGGCCTGTGGTCATACCCCAATAAGCATAACAGAATTTATTATTCTATTCGGTTACACAGATAATTAGGGTATTCTTTTAGGTGACAGAGAGTCTAGGTATGAGCGTTGGAGCTCTTCCATCTGTGGGGGGGGTCTGGATTTCCAGTTGGTATGTTGTTTCCATAGACACTGGACATATAGACCAACGCCCATAGTCCAGCCCAAGATGGAGTCCTACTTTCAAGACAGAGCCTGTTCTGTCTGTTTCCTCCTTCAATACCAGCATAATTATCTTTATTCCTGACCAAGATTGGTCTGAATATTCTCATTTTCTTTCTTTTCAATTAATTTTTATTGCAGTATATTTGCTTTACAATGTTGTGTAAGTTTCTACTGTATAGCAAAATGAATCAAATGTACATATACATATATCTTCTTCCTTTTGGACTTCCTTCAATTCAGATTACCATGATCATTAAGCAGAGTTCCTTGTGCTATACAGTATGTTCTAATTAATTATCTATTTTATACATAGTAACAATAGTATATATGTATCAATTCCAATTTCTCAATTGCTCCCACCAGCCCCTTTCCCCCTTGGTACTCATACAGTTATTATCTACATCTGTGTCTTCATTTCTGCTTTGCAAATAAGCTCATCTATGCCAAGTAATGCTTAAAATTCTCCAAGCCAGGCTTCAGCAATACGTGAACTGTGAACTTCCAGATGTTCAGGCTGGTTTTAGAAAAGGAAAGAAACCAGAGATCAAATTGCCAATATCTGTTGAATCATCAAAAAAAGCAAAAGAGTTCCAGAAAAACATCTATTTCTGCTACTGTGTGGAAAATTCTGAAAGAGATGGGCATACCAAACCACCTAACCTGTCTCTTGAGAAACCTGTACGCAGGTCAGGAAGCAACAGTTAGAACTGGACATGGAACAACAGACTGGTTCCAAATAGGAAAAGGAGTACGTCAAGGCTTTATATTGTCACCCTGCTTATTTAAATTCTATGCAGAGTACATCATGAGAAATGCTGGGATGGAAGAAGCACAAGCTGGAATCAAGATTGCCAGGAGAAATATCAATAACCTCAGATATGCAGATAACACCACCCTTATGGCAGAAAGTGAAGAACTAAAGAGCCTCTTGATGAAAGTGAAAGAAGAGAGTGAAAAAGTTGACTTAAAGCTCAACATTCAGAAAACCAAGATCATGGCATCTGGTCCCATCACTTCATGGGAAATAGATGGGGAAACAGTAGAAACAGTGTCAGACTTTATTTTTTTGGGCTCCAAAATCACTGCAGATGGTGACTGCAGCCATGAAATTAAAAGACGCTTACTCCTTGGAAGAAAAGTTATGACCAACCTAGACAGCATATTCAAAAGCAGAGACATTACTTTGCCGACCAAGGTCCGTCTAGTCAAGGCTATGGTTTTTCCTGTGGTCATGTATGGATGTGAGAGTTGGACTGTGAAGAAGGCTGAGCGCCGAAGAATTGATGCTTTTGAACTGTGGTGTTGGGGAAGACTCTTGAGAGTCCCTTGGACTGCAAGGAGATCCAACCAGTCCATTCTGAAGGAGATCAACCCTGGGATTTCTTTGGAAGGAATGATGCTAAAGCTGAAGCTCCAGTACTTTGGCCACCTCATGTGAAGAGTTGACTCATTGGAAAAGACTCTGATGCTGGGAGAGATTGGGGGCAGGAGAAGGGGACGACAGAGGATGAGATGGCTGGATGGCATCTCTGAGTCGATGGACGTGAGTCTGAATGACCTCCGGGAGTTGGTGATGGACAAGGAGGCATGCTGCGATTCGTGGGGTCGCAAAGAGTAGGACATGACTGAGCTACTGAACTGAACTTAGTGACTTCACTTTCACTTTTCACCTTCATGCATTGGAGGAGGAAATGGCAACCCACTCCAGTATTCTTGTCTGGAGAATCCCAGGGACAGAGGAGCCTAGTGGGCTGCCATCTATGGGGTCATACAGAGTCAGACACGGCTGAAGTGAGTTAGCAGCAGCAGCAGAGCGACTGAACTGAGCTAAACTGATGACTTTTTCTAGATTCCAGTTATATACACTAATATACAATATATATTTTTTTCTTTCTGCTTACTTAACTCCATATGACACTTTCTAGGTCCATCCATATCTTAACAAATGACCCAATTTTGTTCCTTAAATATATTTTCAAGATCTACTCTGTTTCAGGAATTGAGTATACAAGGAAGTTGCAATATACAAATAGGAATGATTATTATCATATTTAGTAGGCTGTGTGTTATAAATGCTTCCCTGAAGCATGGGCATTGTGCAGAGAGGGAATGGTAGATTTTGGAAGAATGCAGTTGATAACTTTCCCATAAGCCTTTGTGGGAAGGATCACATGGTATTTTAAGTGAATGGTGAACTAAACTAGAAAGCAGCTCTGGCATGGATTTAACTGGCTCCAAGGTGAGGTTCTTATCAACCATGTTATTCTCTCCAACATTAAAAAGATAATGGGAAATAAACTTATTCTTTGAAATGAAATCCTTAATAGCTCAATTGGTAAAGAATCCGCCTGCAATGCCGGAGACCTGGGTTCAATCTCTGGGTTGAGCAGATCCAATAGAGAAGGGAAAGGCTACCCACTCCAGTGTTCTAGCCTGGAGAATTCGTGGACTGTGTAGTCAATGGGGTCACAAAGAGTCGGACATGAATGAGCAACTTTCACTTCCACTTTGAAATGAGTACAGGTTAAATAAAATGTGCACTCCATGAAAACAAAATTTTAAAGAATTTTGAGCTTCTTACCTCTCTCACAACAGTAATGAATGCTTATTGGAAATCAGTTTCAAAGTATATAGTCAAGAAATATTTAAGAGCTTGTATTTTTTGACCAATTAACTCCTTACTTGAGGATAATCTTAACTGTGGAAATTATACTTATTTTTTAAACCTTTTTACACGAAGATATTCATTTATTCATTCTGGCAATGTTTTTAATATTGAAATGGGGAAACAATGTAATGCACAACAGTGGGATATTAGTAAAAAAAATATCATATACCCTTCAATTGAATACTGTGTGGTCATTAAATGTGTATTTCAAAAGAGTGCAATTAAAATAAAAAAAAAACAACCTTTGATAATATATATCAGATTGAATTTTCCTGGAAATAAAAACTCTGAGTTAAGGATTTGTCCAAGTTGTTTGTCTGAGAAATGATTATAGGAAATACAGTAAAAGGAGCAAAGAACTGAAATAAATAGACAAGGAGATAAGCCACTAAAAAAATACAGTTTGTAAACAGCTTGTCAATATAGGAAACTGGGGTTCAGTCCTACTGGAGACTTCATGAGACACACAAGGTGTCCTTCAGTGTTGTTCCACCCAAGGGACTAGGAAACTGGTGTCTTATCTGCCCTTGGCTCTGTCATTGGTGGAAGACTGTTCATAGAGCCAGTATCTCTGTAGCACTTATGGCTCATTGGGTGCATGACATATGTTCTAGAGGTTATAGACAGACTCGGGACATAAGAATTACAGATGTCTCCAGTGGAAAGCTTCTGGGCTTGGTGTGTGCACAAAACAAGGATGACTGGCAACATCTTCTACACTATATGAAAAAAATGTGCTCAAATTCTAATAAGACTTTTTAAAAAAATTTCACTAGTAACATAACTTTTCTTGTACCAGAACACTTAAATATAAGAACATTTATATGGACACATCTTAAAAATAACCACAATAATGATAATTATTATTGTGAGTGTGGTTATTCATTATGCACTTACTATCCAGGAATTACTATAATTTCTGTTTGGTAATAGCAGAGCCACTCTTCAATGTTAAGCAACCTGGAATCCAGAAGGTAATTTTAACAAGCATGTTATACTAGATAATCCTTCTATCATGTATGTAATACAAATTTCCACAAATTAAAAAATAATAAAGAGAAGCGACAAG
Organism: Aepyceros melampus; assembly: GCA_006408695.1. Lineage (NCBI taxonomy): Eukaryota > Metazoa > Chordata > Mammalia > Artiodactyla > Bovidae > Aepyceros > Aepyceros melampus. The sequence continues at coordinate 77,283 of SJXQ01009764.1, read as the reverse complement.
TGTGAAGCTCAGTGAATAATACCCATATAATTAAATAATAAAAGAAATATGCTATAAAATACAAAACTTGTTTGTGTGGCAGAAGTTATCAAGACTTTGCTTTCTTCCTTTCTGATTAATTAAAAGGTCATCTGTTTGTTTATTAAAAAAGTAGATTTTTAAAAATTTTTGATGAGGAGTCATGACATAATTCTTAAGGATCTGAAAATACTGAGTTCTGATTCTGCTGTTGGAAACACTTGTAGTGTTTAGACTTTATCAATTGTCAAAAGACAGAGACAGACAAGAGAAATGTTGGAGTTTCTGGGTGTTGTGTTTTTTGAGGTCATTTGCCTTTATAAGAAAGATTGATTCTGGTTCACAGGCAGTTATAATCACACTGATATCAAAATAGTCCTTCCTTCCTGCTCTACCCCCAGCATCCCATTGATCCTGGACCTCTCTGGGTGGTCTTAGACTCCTCCCAGCATCTGCTCAGCCTCTGAACCACTCCAATCCTCACTTTGCTTCCATGGGCCACATTAAATCCAAATTAAGAATTCCTTAAGGCAGAACTTTTTGAAAGAGTTGAAGCCAAAATAAAAGTTAATGAATTCTGGCAAAGGCAAAAGACCTCTAGATAGATGTTTTGCCCTTTTTGTTCATTGAACTCATGCAGTTTTTATTTTCTCAATTTTCTCTCTGTAAAACTCTCTTCTACCAATGTTTTCAAAATTAATTTTGACCTTTCAGCAACATTTTAATTTCACATGCCCCAGTAGATTCTCTTTGTTCAACAACTTATTCTGTATATTCATTATTCTTTTCAGAAAATAGTATTATCTTGCTCAACATAAGTATTCATTATATGCCTAATTGCACTGAAAGTTGCACACAGAGGTGTTAGCCAGGTACAAGAAAGCAGTGCTGGTCTCTAGGGGAACAGACTGGGCTCAGGAATGACCCTGTCATTTTGCACTCCGTCACTCCAGTGTGGGACTGATCCAGGTGGAGTTCTGCACTCACCAGGAGCTCGGTGAGTCACCTGCCTGAGGCTCATTTTCATGGATCTATAAGACGATAGTGACTTCTAGGATTTTGTGAGAATTTGGGAATGGTATCACTAGGGTACATAAAAGGTGATGATCCAGAATATATAATGAGTAGTTTTTATTATTATTAATGATGAGAGTCCTTGACATTTACAAGAAATAAAACATTCCTCCTTATTCAGAATCATTCATATGCTCTGTCTTCAAGAAAGTTCAAGATTAGAAGAGGCAGTGACTTCTCTTCACCTTCAGGAACAAAAACCAAACTCCTCTCCAGAGTTAACAAGGCACTGGGCAATCTGGCTCCAGGGCAGTTTTCTGGCTTGCTCCCATTCCTTGTGGGCTGAACTTCTGTCTCCCTGCTCTGAATGCTATTCTGTACATAGCAAACCTTTCCATACTTCTCTGATTGTACACTGGCTTTGCACTCACTTTGGGAAGTTCCACATATTCCAATGTCCTTATCATTGTATGTCAGACACCTTTGTAACTTCCCTGTGTCACCTCTACCCTTGTTCCCTGTGACAGCTTTTTTCTGATGAGACTATTGAGATGTCCCTTCATTTCTGGACCCCTTGTTTCACAATGTCATGATCTATTTATAGCACTTGTCTCTATCTGAAATTCCTTTTCCAATTATTTCTTGATTGTTTTCTCTTTCTTCCAAATAGAATAAAAGTTCCACATAGGCATGAATCTTTCTGGACTTCCTTTCCACTATAGCTGCAACTTCTTTAAAAAGTGTGTTGTTTGATCATATGGAATGGATGTGAATTGGATAAGAATGAATGGACAAATTAATGTAATTGATTCTGGTTTACATAAACAAGTTTTAATTTTTTTCCCTATATAAGTGGTAAGTGCTGAAGCTGAAACTCCAGTACTTTGGCCACCTCATGCAAAGAGTTGACTCATTGGAAAAGACTCTGATGCTGGGAGGGACTGGGGGCAGGAGGAGAAAGGGACGACCAAGGATGAGATGGCTGGATGGCATCACTGACTCCATGGGCGTGAGTCTGAGTGAACTCCGGGAGTTGGTGATGGACAGGGAGGCCTGGCGTGCTGTGATTCATGGGGTCATGAAGGGTTGGACACGACTGAGTGACTGAACTGAACTGAACTGAAGTGGTAAGTATAAAAAATGGCTTCTAGAAGAAATAATTTTGATCTGGGATTTGACGGATAAATGATTAGAGGAAAAAAAAAGATGGAAGATAAGGAATTGGGTAGATTGAGAAAATATGAGCCCTGAGGACAAGGGACTCCCTTACAAGGATGCCTTCTGATTGTCAAAATCTCAGTGTATTCAAACTGTTCCTTCTTCAGCCTCTCCTAACTTAGCAGATACATGCTCTAATTCTCAAGCTAAATACCTTAGAGTCATGCTTTTTCTTCTTCTGACAGCCCGTGTCCAGCTTATCAGGGATCCAATTGGCTCTACCCCAAAATACTTTCAGACAAAACTACCCCAGGCATCATTGACTTTGATTGCTGCAGTAGTCTTTTAAAAAATCTGATTTTAACCTTGCCTCTTCTACAGTCTATTCTTAACAGGAAAGCTGGATGGAGACTTTTCATGTTTTAAAATTTTTATTTTATATTATTCATTTCAGTTCAGTCACTCAGTCATGTCTGACTCTTTGTGAACCCATGGACTGCAGCACACCAGGCCTCCCTATCCATTGCCAACTCCTGGAGTTTACTCAAACTCATGTCCATTGAGTCAGTGATGCCATCCAATTATCTCATCCTCTGTCATCCCCTTCTCCTGCCTTCAATCTTTCCCAGCATCAGGGTCTTTTCAAATGAGTCAGTTCTTTGCATCTGGTGGCTATATATTTGATTGAAAATGTTGTGTTAGTTTCTGGAGAAGGCAATGGCACCCCACTCCAGTACTCTTGCCTGGAGAATCCCAGGGACAGAGGAGCCTGGTAGGAGGCCATCTATGGTGTCGCACAGAGTCGGACACGACTGAAGTGACTGAGCAGCAGCAGCAGCAGCAGTTGTACAGCAAAGTGACTGAGTTATACATGCACATGTATCTACTCTTTTTCAAATTCTTTTCCCATATAGATTATTACAGAGTATTAAGCAAAATTCCCTGTCCTATATAGTCATGAAAAAGAATGAAATAATGCCACTTTCAACAGCATGGATGGACCTGAACATGATCATACTAAGTGAAAAAGAGAAACACAAATATCATATGATATCACTTATATGTGTAATCATATTAACTTAATTACAAAACAGAAAAAGACTCAGAGACTTGGAGAGTAAATTTGGTTACCATGAGGAAGGGAAATGGAAGGGATAGATTGGGAATTAGGGATTAACATGAATTGAGCCATTAAAGCCAAAGTCATTTTTTTTAAATGTATTCACAGATAAGCTTTATTCCAATATTTACATAAAAATGAGTTGATGTTGAACAGGAAAGGTTTTTACAAAGGGTTAAAATTTATCAAAGAACAAAACTTGGTCCTTCCTTTTAGTTTGAATTCAGTTGGCTGATGTATCATTATTACTTTCTGCCTTCTGTAATCATTTTCATCACATGCAATAAACAAACAAACAAACAAACAGCAAAATCATATCATGTACTTCACCTACCACATCCTCCTCTGGCTCTCCATTCACTCAGAGTAGAAACCAAGTCCACAAGCTCCCTCTTGGTCTGGTTGGTGTCTCTGATGTCCTTCCAATCTTTTCTCTTTGCCTCACTCTGCTCATGCCAACTGGTCTTGTACCTCACACAAATCTTTTACACATCAACCTTACCTGTAGATCTTTCTTTAACTTGGAAAATTTCTTCCCTCAAAACCTGCTTGGTGATTCCCTTGCTTCTAAAATTTTTATTCCAATTGCATCCTCTCAATGAGGTGACATTATTTAATTCCATCATCTGTCCCTTGCAAGTCCTGTTCCCCTACTCTGAGGTCTACTCTTGAATTTTCTTTTTTGTCTGGCATACATAGAGCCTTCTGGAGCATCATACATTTCAGTTATTTATAAATTTTACTATTTATTTTATATCTTCCATCACTGGAATGTCAGGTCCTTGTGGGCTAAGATGACTCTCTGTTACTTGATGTGTGATAGATATTCAAATAATGAATGAGAGGTGATAATTAGTTTTATTTGGCCCACACATAGGAAAAACAGGTAAAGAAAGTGATAGGCTTGGCCAGAAGTTAGCTTGGGGTCACTGAAAGAAAGCCTTTCAACTCTAGATGAAAATTTTGTCCTTTATTCTATGTACATCAGGGAGTAAGGACAATCATTTATAAAGGAATTTGCATTGCTGAGAGCCTTCTTTAAGATGTGGTAGTAACTTTCTCCTGCATTTTTAATTTTCTTCCTCTTTGAAATTTCATTGACTTAATATTTGCCTTCATCCAGAGTAAAGGAATTGCTTTGATCAGGAGTACATGGTGATTGTGTTTCTAGTACATGGCATACTTTTACCATGCAAGCCCTCTGCTTGGTCAATTTATTCCCCATAGCAAAATTTTCTAATTAGCTTGTATATGCTCATGGGAAATGTATAAAGTAGATACATGTTTAGTTACATAAGTGGCATTGGGCTTTAACCTCATTTGGTTAATTTTGCACTTCTCCTTCAATGAGGGCACCTGGATTGGTCCTCCATTGCCCCAGTAATGTTACTACAGACTTGAATGGAGAGCTCTCTTTCCTCAGGCAACTGTATCCTATTTATGGAGACACCCACCTTTTCTCACTACTTCTCCTGGAGTTAGCTCAGGTCCAGACTTTAATCTCTTCAGTTCACTGTTGTTTAAGGGTCTCATGTGCACATACTTAGAAAGATAAGATCTACTCACCCTCACTCACTCAAGCAACAGCAACAAGTGCAAAAACAGCAATTTGATATAAATTCATGTTGGCTTTTAGGGGTACAAATTTTTTTCTTAATTCTTGTCATTTGAACTTGATCTGATGTACATAATTGCAAGAAGATCCATTTTTCATATATAATCATTATCTAACACCTCCAGATCCTGGAAAGTGTGCAAATATTAAGAATTTAGTAAAAAGTAATGCTCAAAATACTAAAGTAATGCTTTAGCAAAGCAAGTCTTCAAAAGTACATAAACCGTGACTTTCTGGATGTTCAAGCTGGATTTAGAGAAGGCAGAAGAACCAGAGATCAAATCGCCAATATCCACTAGATCATAGAAAAAGCAAGAGAGTTCCAGAAAAACATCACTTCTGCTTTATTAAATATGCCAAGGCGTTTGACTGTCTGGATCACAACAAAGTGTGGAAAATTCTTCAAGAGACGGGAAAATAGCAGACCACTCTACCTGCCTCCTGAGAAATCTGTATGCAGATTAACAAGCAACAGTTAGAACTGGGCATGGAACAACAGGCTGGTTCCAAATTGGGAAAGGAATATGTCAAGGCGGTATAGTGTCACCTGACTCATTTAACTTATATGCAGAGTATATCATGCTAATTGACAGACTGGATGAAGCACAAGCTGGAATCAAGATTTCCAGGAGAAAATATCAATAACCTCAAATATGCAGATGACACCACCCTTATGGCAGAAAGTGAAGAGGAACTGAATAGCCTTTTGATGAAAGTGAAAGAGGAAAGTGAAAAAGCTGGCTTAAAAATCAACATTCATGAAACGAAGATCATGGCATCTGGTCCCATCACTTCATGGCAAATAGATGGGGAAACAATGGAAACTGTGACAGAATTTATTTTGGGGGCTCCAAGATCACTGCAGGTAGTGACTGCACCCATGAAATTAAAAGATGCTTACTCCTTGGAAGAAACTGCTGCTAAATCGCTTCTGTCATGTCCAACTCTGTGTGACACCATAGACGACAGCCCACCAGGCTCCCGTCCCTGGGATTCTCCAGGCAAGAACACTGGAGTGGGTCGCCATTTCCTTCTCCAATGCATGAAAGTGAAAGGGAAGTTGATCAGTCCTGTCAGATTCTTCACGACCCCATGGACTACGGCCTACCAGGCTCCTCCATCCATGGGATTTTCTGTGACTAATCTAGACAGCATATTAAAAAGCAGAGACATTACTTTGCCAATAAAGATCCCTCTAGTCAAAGTCATGGTTTTTCCAGTAGTCATATATGAATGTGAGAGCTGGATCATAAAGAAGGCTGAGCGCTGATGAATTGATGCTTTTGAACTGTGGTGTTGGAGAAGACTCTTGAGAGTCCCTTGGACTGCAAGCAGATCCAGCCAGTGAATCCGAAAGAAATCAGTCCTGAATATTCATTGGGAGGACTGATGCTGAAGCTTCAATATTGTTGTCACCTGATATGAAGAGCTGAATCATTGGAAAAGACCCTGATGCTGGGAAAGATTGAAAGCAGGAGGAGAAGGGACAGACAGAGGATGAGATGGTTGGATGGCATCACCAACTTAATGGACCTGAGTTTGAGCAAGCTTTTGGAGTTGGTGATGGATAGGGAGGCCTGGTATGCTGCAGTCCATGGAGTCACAAAGAATCAGACATTACTGAGTTACTGAGCTGAACTGAACTGATGAATATTAAAAAATATTCAATTGATTACCTTGTATGAATCACATGAATGAATTAATCTCAGGTTTTTAGTCATTTTTTACCATGTATCTTATCTGTACATAATCAGAATTGAATATTTATTTTGTTGCTCTATGCTGAGTGCTATAGATGTGTAGTGAACAAGGCATATGTGTAGTAACAACCCGCACCTTACCTATCATTGATTAGTCCCTAGAGGTAGGAGGGTGTATATATTGTTTTCCCCATTCCTCCTCTCTGACAGGACCCGTGTTCCATTAAATGCTTCATGATCTTTTGCAGAATTCCTTGTAGCTACAGCTTGGCCTGCCACCCTGTCCTAGCTAGTGAGTCTTGAGAGGTATTCAACATATTGAGCTTCTGAGTAAAAGGATTCTCTGTCAAAGTTGAACTTAACCTCACCTTGAGATCCTAAAAAACTGTGATGGTTAGAGAAATCCCTCATGTATTCTGGGACACAGCTCACTGAAAATACCCACCCTTCCCCATATGACAGATGACTCAGAATGTCCCTCTGTCTACTCGTAATAAAGTAAGACACAGGCTCCCCGAATTCCCCTTCCTTGCCTGCCAAATGTTTAGCTAAGCAGCTGCTTCAATCCACTGACCAATTGGGCAATCTCACTCAATTCCTTACCTTTTCCCATTTGTTTACCCTTTCCTATAAAAGAAAACCCTTTCTCGGCCTGACCCTTATGATACTTGCACATCTTCAGTAAGAGTGTCTCCCCTATGGCAATATTCCCCTCTCCTTAGTGCTGGCATCTTTTTGAACATAGTCTCCGATTACCTAGGTCCAGATTTGTTTCTTATTTTTATCTCCTTAAGAAAAAAACCGATGTATTAAAGAAAAGCCTCCTTTCCTCTTTTGCTGGATTCAGTGTTTCTATGCAGGAGGTCTAGAATTTGCTTTGGTCATCTTGATCCATGAATAAACCCTGCAACTTTATTTCCTCTGAACTTCTTTTTATAATAAATAATAACCTCTTTATGACTTAAGCCAATGAGAGCACGGAACTGCAAAGAAATCTATCCTCATGAGTACCTGTAACCAAGCGGCTGAGTCATGCTTTCAATACTAGAGCGGAGGGGAATTTTGAACATTGGGTTTATTTCTGGAGTTGCTTTACAGACATTATAGGGATGAGGAAAGATAATGGATTTTAGTGACTTGTTGAGTATGCAAAGCGAAAGATAGAAGCAGAATCATTTTAGAGGACTGTGAATATCCTATAATATAGTAGAACAGGTTATAACTTTATTTTTTGTTTTCTCTAAGTTTATGACTTTTGACAGGTAAGTCCCCTATACATCAGTGAGAATCTAATACGAGTCTTTGGGGTCATATGCCGTGACACTTGCTTCTGGAGATGAAGAGGCAGCACAGTGTTTACCCTCAAGTAGCTCATGGTTGTTAGGAGAGTTAAAATTCATAAACAAATAATAATAAATCAATGTGAAAACTGCATTAGCAAATGTGCACAATTGCACAATTTATTGGGGAATTAATTAACTCTGTCATTTCATAATAAAGCCTTGTATTAATGAAGTGCATGAAAAACACCAATAGTTTTCCAGGCAGATGAGGATGAGATCGTTTCGTTCCGTTTCGTTCAGTCGCTCAGTCGTGTCCAACTCATTGCGAACCCATGAATTGCAGCACGCCAGGCCTCCCTGTCCATCACCAACTCCCGGAGTTGACTCAGACTCACGCCCATCGAGTCAGTGATGCCATCCAGCCGTCTCATCCTCTGTCGTCCCCTTCTCCTCCTTCCCCCAATCCCTCCCAGCATCAGGGTCTTTTCCAATAAGTCAGCTCTTCGCATGAGTTGGCCAGAGTACTGGAGCTTCAACTTTAGCATCATTCCTTCCAAAGAAATCCCAGGGCTGATCTCCTTCAGAATGGACTGGTTGGATTTCCTTGCAGTCCAAGGGACTCTCAAGAGTCTTCTCCAACACCACAGTTCAAAAGCATCAATTCTTTGGCACTCAGCTTTCTTCACAGTCCAACTCTCACATCCATACATGACCACAGGAAAAACCATAGCCTTGACTAGACGGACCTTAGTCAGCAAAGTAATGTCTCTGCTTTTGAATATACTATCTAGGTTGGTCATAACTTTTCTTCCAAGGAGTAAGCGTCTTTTAATTTCATGGCTGCAGTCACCATCTGCAGTGATTTGGGAGCCCCAAAAAATAAAGTCTGACACTGTTTCTACTGTTTCCCCATCTATTTCCCATGAAGTGATGGGACCAGATGCTTTTTTGGACTCCTGAGGGCCTAGAGGAGCTATCCTACGTTGAAGGTCAGGAAAGGTGGCGGTAAGGAGATAACCCTCATCCAAGGTAAGGTGCAGTGGCTGTGCTTTGCTGGAGCAGCCATGAAGAGATACCCCACGCCCAAGGTAAGAGAAACTCAAGTAAGACGGTAGGTGTTGCAAGAGGGAACCAGAGGGCAGACACACTGAAACCATACTCACAGAAAACTAGTCAATCTAATCACACTAGGACCACACCCTTGTCTAACTCAATGAAACCAAGCCATGCCTGCGGGGCAACCCAAGATGGGAGGGTCATGGTGGTGAGGTCTGACAAAATGTGGTCCACTGAAGAAGGGAATGGCAAGCCACTTCAGTATTCTTGCCTTGAGAACCCCATGAACAGTATGAAAAGGCAAAGAATTAACAAGTCTGGGAAATACGCCATTCCTATTAATTAGTCCTTTTATCCTCTTTTTCTCTAAAATCTTCAGATTATAAGGGTAACATCAAGATTATTTCAGCCATATTTACCTTGTGATAACAGAGTGTCCATAAGTGTTCTTCAATAATTATGCTTATTTCATATGCTAGCAAGGTTATGCTCAAAATCCTTCAAGTTAGACTTTAGCAGTAAGTGAACCTAGAACTTCCAGATATACAAGCCAGGTTTCTAAGAAGCAGAGTAACTAATCAAACTGCAAACATCCATTGAATGATGGAAAAAGCAAGGGAATTCCAGAAAGTCATCTGCTTCTGCTTCATCGACTATGCTAAAGCCTTTGTGTGGATCACAACAAACTGGAAAATTGTTAAAGAGATGGGAATACCAGACCACCTTACCTGCCTCCTGAGGAAACCTGTATGCTGGTCAAGAAGCAACAGTTAGAAACAGACATGGATAACTAACTAGTTCAAAATTGGGAAAGAAGTACAACAAGACTACATATTGTCACCCTGCTTGTTTAATTTCATTTGCAGAGTATATTATGCCAAATGTTAGGCTGGATTCCAAGCTGGGATCAAGATTGTCAGAAGAAATATCTACAACCTCAGATATGTAGATGATACCATTCTAATAGCCTAAAGTGAAGAGAAACTAAAGAACCTCTTGATAAGGGTGAAAGAGGAAAATCAAAAAGCTGGCTTGAAACTCAGTATTTGAAAAACTAAGATCATGGCATCTTGCCCCATTACTTCATGCCAAATAGAAGGGGAAATAGTGGAATCAGTGACAGATTTTATTTTCTAGGCTCTAAAATCACTGCAGATAGTGACTGCAGCCACAAAATGAAAAGAATGTTGCTCCTTGGAAGGAAAGCTATGACAAACCTAGACTGTGTATTAAAGATCAGAGATATCAGTTTGCTGACAAAGGTCTGTATAGTCAAAGCTATGGTTTTTCCACTGGTCATGTATGGATGTGAGAGTTGAACTGTAGATAAGACTGAATGCCAAAGAACTGGTGCTTTCGAGCTGTGGTGCTGGAGAAGACTCTTGAGAGTCCCTTGGACAGCAAGGAGATAAAACTAATAAATCCTAGAGGAAATCAACCCTGAATATTCATTGAAAGGACTGATGCTGAAGCTCAATAATTTGGCCACCTAATGCAAAGATCTGACTCACTGGAAAAGACCCTGATACTGGGAATATTGAGGGAAGGAGGAGAAGGTGATGGCAGAGCATGAGATGATTAGGTAGCATCGTTGACTCAACAGACATGAACCTGACCGAACTCCAGGAGATAGTAAAGGACAGGGAGACCTGGCTTGCAGCAGTTCCTGAGTTCGCAAAGAGTTGTACACAACTTAGTGACTGTAGAACAACAGCAAGTTCAGTTCAGTCACTCAGTCGTGTCCGACTCTTTGCAACACCATGTATTACAGTACGCCAGGCTTCCCTGTCCATCACCAACTCGCGGAGCCTACTCAGACTCATGTCCATTGTGTTGGTGATGCTATCCAACCAGGTCATCCTCTGCCATTCCCTTCTCCTCCCACCTTCAATCTTTACCAGCATCAGGGACTTTTCCAGTGAGTTGGTTCTTGGTATCAAGTGGCCAAAATATTGGAGTTCAGCTTCAGCATCAGTCCTTCCAATGAATATTTAGGACTAATTTCCTTTAGGATTGACTGTTTGGATCTCTTTGCAGTCCAAGGGATTCTCAAGGGTATTCTCCAACACCACAATTCAAAAGCGTCAATTCTTTGATGCTCAGCTTTCTCTATAGTCCAACTCTCACATCCATACATGACTACTGGAAAAACCATAACTTTGACTAGACAGACCTTTGTTATCAAAGTAATGTCTCTGTTTTTTAATATACTGTCTAGGTTGGTCATAGCTTTTCTTCCCAGGAGCAAGCGTCTTTTAATTTCATGGCTGCAGTCACCATCTGCAGTTATTTTGGAGCCCCTAAAAATAAAATCTCTCACTGTTCCTATTGTTTCCCCATGTATTTGTCATGAACTGATGGGAACAAATGTCATGATCTTAGTTTTCTGAATTTTGAGTTTTAAGCCAAATTTTTCACTCTCCTCTTTCACTTTCATCAAGAGGGTCTTTAGTTCTTCTTTGCTTTTTGCCATAAGGGTGGTGTCACCTGCCTATCTAGGTTATTGATATTTCTCCCAGCAATCTTGATTCCAGCTTGTGCTTCATCCATCCTGGCATTTCACATAATATACTCTGCATGTAAGTTAAATAAGCAGGGTGATAATGTACAGCGTTGATGTATTCCTTTCCCAATTTGGAACCAGTCTGTTGTTCCATGTTCAGTTCTAACTGTTGCTTCCTGACCTGCATATAGGTTTCTCAAGAGGCAGTTAAGGTGGTCTGATATTCCCATCTCTTGAAGAATTTTCCACAGTTTGTTGTGGTCCACACAGTCAAAGGCTTTGATGTGGTCAATAAAGCAGAAGTAGATGTTTTTCTGGAAGTCTTTTGCTTTTTCAATGATCCAACAGATGTGTCAATTTGACCTCTGGTTCCTCTGCTTTTTCTAAGCCCAGCTTGGACATTTGGAAGTTCACAGTTCACATACTATGGAAGCTTGGTTTGGAGAATTTTGAGCATTACTTTGCTAGTATGTGAGATGAGTGTAATTGTTCAGTAGTTTGAATATTCTTTGGCATTGCCTTTCTTTGGGATTGGAATGAAAACTGACCTTTCAAGTCCTGTGGCTACTGTTGAGTTTTCCAAATTTGCTGGCATGTTGTGTGCAGCACTTTCACAGCATCATCTTTTAGGATTTGAAATAGCTCGACTGGAATTCCATCACTTTCACTAGTTTTGTTCATAGTGATGCTTCCTAAGGCCCACTTGACTTCACATTCCAGGATGGCTGGTTCTAGGTAAGTGATCACACCATTGTGGTTATCTGGGTCATGAAGATCTTTTTCATATCGTTCTTTTGTGTATTCTTGCCAACTCTTTATTGTATCTTCTGCTTCTGTTATATCCATACCATTTCTGTCCTTTATTGTGCTCATCTTTGCATGAAATATTCCCTTGGTATCTCTACTTTTCTTGAAGAGATCTCTAGTCTTTCCTATTCTATTGTTTTCCTCTATTTGTTTGCATTGGTCAGTGAGGAAGGCTTTCTTATCTTTCCTTGCCATTCTTTTGGAACTCTCATTCAAATGGTTATACCTTTCCTTTTCACCTTTGCTTTTACTATCTCTTTTTTTCTCCACTATTTTTAAGGCCTCCTCAGACAACCGTTTTGCTTTTTTGCATTTCTTTTTCTTGGGGATGATCTTGATCACTGCCTTCTATACAATATCATGAACCTTTATCCATAGTTCTTCAGGCACTCTGTCTATCAGATATAATCCCTTCAATCTTTTTGTCACTTCCACTGTATAATTGTAAAGGATTTGATTTAGGTCATACCTGAATGGTCTAGTGGTTGTCCCTACTTTCTTCAATTTATGTCTGGATTTGGCAATAAAGAGTTCTTGATCTGAACCACCGTCAGCTCCCAGTCTTGGTTTTGCTGACTGTATAGGGCTTCTCAATCTTTGGCTGCAAGGATATAATTTTCCTAATTGTTACTTCTGTGTTACTTTTAGCCTAAGTTCCTACCCTCTCTTCTTAACTAAAAGGCTTTTGGCATTTGATACAATTATAAGAAGCCTACTGAATGGCATCATTGTTTTTTTTTTCTTTAAGATTATTGGAGAATTTATGCTTATACAATGAAAACACTACTTTCAGACTCAGGTAATGATGATTAGATGTGGGAAAAGTGGATTCAAAACTAAATGAAGTAGCTATCAATTTTGAATATGTCAAATTGCAAAAGTTTACATATGATTCAACATAGTAAACTGATTGATATGCCATGTTGATTCATTATTTTCAAAGATTCTGTTTTCTACATTACTGATATGTTTCTTCTACTAATTACTAAGAAACACAAGTTGAAGTCTCTGCTCTTTTTAAAATTAATAATGTATTATTTTAGATAATGCATTATTTATTTATATAGATTCAAAAGATAGACTTGAAAATTCAGCATAATATTCCATAACATTTTAAGCATTACTTCAAGTATAAAATTTTAAGAAATATAACATCCAATCCCTTCCATATTCCTAAAAACCTTCCTTTAAACTCTTACTAATGATAATTTGACAGAAAGCAAAAAAATTAAACTAACCTTATAGTGATAGTGGTAGACTATGACTCATCTCACAAGAACTAATAGAAGAAGCAGACCAACATAGTAGAACACAGATCCTTGGAAAATTATGTCAACTTGATAATTAACATAGGTAGAATCATGTGCAAAAGCAGTGACACAATTCATGTTTTCAGGTGCACATAGAACATTAACCAAAACTGACCACAGGGCAATAAAGGAAAAAATCAGTAAAGCTGATTTAAAAAGAAAAGCATATGATGTAAATTTTAGTTTTCCTGCCTTGTAGCCATAGAGCCTTAAGGAGCTTCCCTATCCTCTCTGAAACCTACAAATATAACAGTTAATATCCTCACTGGGTTATTGTGGGTTAAAACACATAACATAATGCAAACACCTGTCATGTGCCAAGAATATAAACAGCTGTTACATATTTAGTGACTTCAATATTTCCTGAGAGTTGTTGAGAAAAAAAACTTACATTAGATACAGTCCAGCTTTGGATTTTTGGAGAGCTTATATTAAAAAGAGTCAATAGAATTGGTGTAAGTAGCAATGGAGGGCAAAACTAGTGGGAACTTAAAGGAAAGGGTAGTTTGACATGAGATAAGTAATAAAAAGACTAACTTGCCCCTGACCAGGGTGGGTGGCCTCATTAAGTAGTGATTTCACTGACACAGTTGGTGTCATCAGAGAACAGTTTTTCAGCTGTGTTCTGTAGGAGCTGGAGGGCTTGCACACGTGTGGAGGAGGTTGTGGGAAAGGAATATTTTAGTTGTCTCCTCCCAATTCCAGACAAAGAATTCAACGTTTCTCTATTCATCCTTCGGTTTTTATAAGGAGGATTTTTCTGAAGGAAATGTTCTTCTATTAAGATAAACATGCAAGAATTATTGCTACAGGTGGTGTTACTGTTCTCAAAGGTTAAACAAATTAACTTCTAGGTTACCTCTTGATTTAAGGTACTGCATCAATGGTTTATTTTCCCCTCATAGGCCAGAATGGAATATAGTCACCATAGAGTGAAAATGTAAGCTGAGAGATCCATAGATTATATGTCTATATATGTCATATATTATATGTCTCTCTCTATGAGAGAAACATAGATTATACAACATTCTTAAATATGTCTTCTCTTAAGTTCCCACTGCACCTGTCAAGTAGAAGCAGTTCTACCTTTGCAACTTTGAATTCCACCTTCACGGTGGATCCGTAGTGCTACATTTGGTCTTCCATTTTAGCTCCTAGAGGCTTTATTCAATCACTCAGCAGCTTATTGAGGTACAATCCTGTCATCTAAAAGCAAAAGTGAAGAACTCTAGGCTATTTTTCAAAGTGCTGCTCCATCTTAATGGAAGGACTTTGAAATGCCACGAGGGAAATTGTCAGAAAGAAAAAGAAGGCACCAGATTAACCTACCCTGGACAGTTTCTTAAGAGAGTGATTTTAAATTCTTTCCAAATTCCTCACATGCAACCAACATTATTTAACAATTCATTAACTATAGTGCATTAGATTTTTCATAGCTTAAGTAAATTATGACTGCAGAGATGTGTACAGGTACACAAACTTTTACAGCTATGGAAAATAACATCACTGTCATAAATGTTATAGAATTTGTGGTTGTGCATTTTTTACTGGATAACTCATTAATTTATAAATCTGAGTACTTGATAAAGAATATACCACTCTCCCAACCCACAAGCTTATTCCTAGTAAAAATATTACCTGTTTTACATTAATTTATTAATTCATTTAGGCATTGATCTGGGAAGAATTAGTGGTAATACAGCTCAAAGTTTTTAGTCTGAATTACTTACCAATATGACACTACATTCACTTTTAGAGTTTAAGGACTGTGTGAATAAACATTATACGCTTAAGCAAACTTAGAATATTTCGATAGCTTTAAAATTATCTTTCTAACAGGTAATACTTTCTAACTCTAAATTTAGTTGAAAATGATTTCTTTGACAGGTTCACTGTATTAGGTGACAATTTTCCAGATATTGCAGGGCAGTATGAATCTATCAAAGCAGACAGTTTTGCATGGTAATCTTACTTAACCTTGACTTTAACAAGATTTTATGGCAATCTGGACACAGTATGTGTGTGTCCAGTAATTGCTATCAAAGGCAGATATCATATAACTCTGTAAGACATTTCTCAAGATTCTTTAGGACTTTCTTCATTACCTCCTGATCAAGTTCATTTATTTGGCCAAAATTTTGGGGTTAGCTTAAACTAGTTGCTAGTTGATAAGCAACTACATAAAAATAGGGAAGGGTAGTCAACATCAAACCCTTAGCAAAGAGAAGAGCTCTTTCTTTGCCATTAAGATTCTTCTTTTTTGGTGATTCTATAATAAGGAACTATATGACAAAGCACTAAAACCCTTGACCTTTTAGCATTCTGAGAGTAAAAGTGTCAAAAAAATTAAACTCTTTCAATGGATGATATATAGGCATATTTTGAATGGAAGATAATAGACTAATATTTCTTAGTGATTTCATCTCAGATTTTATTGATTCTTTCAGTACAGTGAAACATCAGTGTGTTTTGAATATCACCATAGATGTTATGCTTCAGCAGTTACTTGGCCTGACTTGGTTTTAACTCTTTTGGTTTGCCAAGTAAACAAATGAAACCGCAAAGAACTTTGCACTCTTGA
Organism: Aepyceros melampus; assembly: GCA_006408695.1. Taxonomy (NCBI): domain Eukaryota; kingdom Metazoa; phylum Chordata; class Mammalia; order Artiodactyla; family Bovidae; genus Aepyceros; species Aepyceros melampus. Next base: position 61,118 of record SJXQ01009764.1, on the reverse strand, counting down.
CATTAGAGAATGTGTTCTAGGACTTGCAGAATAAATTTACAGTTAAGGACATGGACGAAGCCAGGGAAGTAGACATGTGCGCTGTATTGATTCAGGGTTTTTAGTTCATTTTACCATACTTGCATGTTTTGTAGATTAGTGATATATTTACTCAAAATTTTCTCAATTTTTATTGGGTCTTAACACCTGTGATAGACCCTACAGGTGGAGAAAGCAACACACTAGGTAGTTATGACTTTGTTTTTAAGGATTTTATTGTCTTGTGGAAGAGGAAAAGCATCTTAATAGTGTACAATTACCTGTGTTTGATTTCTCACATAACCAATACTCAACACTTTAGCACTAAAATTTCTTTCTGTTTTTCTATACAAGTCTCTGTGAAATGAAGGAATTTTAAGTCTGAGAATACATTTACAAATCAGTCCATTCCTCTGGACATCTTTGGTGTCCTAAGGACCTCATGGCAATCAGGATTTACCAGCCACTGATCTAGAAAGAAAGAGGTTATATAAACTACCCAGTGAAAGAATTAGCCAGGAATCTAATTTCTACTAGTTTTCCTTTGTAAATCATGTCATGGTTCATTAGAACCTCCTCCAGAAGGTGTCTTGGAAGGGGAGACAAAAGAAAACAAAATAAAAACCATTGTTATTTAACAGAACCTTAAGAAATAATGTAAATTATTAAGATCCAAGTAGTTGAAACTAAAAGCCACAGTATAGGTTGAACTTTTAACTCTCCTGGCTATTTCTATGCCTTAATTATACTTGTTTTACAATTAAGACCATTTTATTATTTTATGAGCATAATTCATTTTATTATTCCACACCTTTGCTATTTCCTGTGACTTTTAAGCTAAAGAAACACTAAGTTCATGGAAATGGATCTTTTTGTGTTAGCATGTGCTAGCAATTCTCAAACCAAATTGATAAAACAGTGCTCTGTAAACAGAAACGCAACCTGGGCATTAGAAAAATAACTGCAATGGAAGAAATGATTTGGTAACTGAGGTTCTTTCCAAATCAAGCCCTGGTTAATCCATCTCGATCTCTATCTCAACTGTCAGTTTTCTATGTGACAACTTATTTGACTTACATAATTTTTATAAATTTCCATATTTAATACCCTATGTTTTAAGTGTTTTGATTTGACTTATATAATAATGACATGAAGTGATAACAGGTTTATTTGCTATATTCAGGGTGCAATGTGCAATTATTAACATCTGTCTTGTCACAATTTTCACATTTAAAATAATTTGTTTTAGTGAATATTTACTATGTTCATCGTACAGGCCTTCAATCTACAAAGGATATCATCCACAACCTAACCAAATGCCTCTTTTAAAAAATAATTTAGATTTACCTAAAACTTATCCTGAAGACAGTTCTCTACTTCTAAACTTCTACTGATGAATTTAGAATTTATGGGTGAGGGCAGAATCTCATTTGCAGTTGAGTCCATGCTTTATGGCACACGCTGAGCTATGATGTCTTCCTTAAAATCATGTGAGCTATGTGCAAATGTTCACATCACACAGGGAAAAATCTGAGATGCAGAGTAGAAGGACAAACCCAAAGTCACAGGAATGAGGTCCTTTACACAGAGCTGCATTGTCATAACAACTATCAAAGATGCAAGTAACACTCATTCTTACAGTCTCAGTAGACTGTACACTTTTAATTGGAAAGTGATGTGATTGGATTTTTATTAATAAAAAGCATTCATATTGCATGCAAATAATTGAGTTTGAGTTTCAGTCCATTCACTTAGTAGACCTGTGACATTTGAGTATTTACTTAATATTTATGAGTCTCAATTTCTCCCATTCATAATAGAGGTTAAAACTCTCTGTCTCAGAGTATTATGAGAAATAAGTTATATTAGGCATTAGAATTATTAATAATGCAGTGAATACATGCTAATCTCTTTGTCTTCCTAAGTGAAATATAAATATTTTAATGGCAGGAATGTGACAAGTAATTTCTCCCAGCAAACAGATTTTCAATTAGCAAACTTAATATATATATTATTATATTATTTGGCATGTGTTAATCACTAATTAATGTTATATGATATATTTGATGTATTCTATATTATGTATATATTTCTTATGCATTTTCTAATATATTTTAATACATTTTCTAAATTTCAAAGTCAAATAATTTACAGTTTTAAGTCACTTTTTCTTATTAACTCAACTTTAAGATCCATATTTTTATCATAGAGAATCAGAGGAAATATTTTGAGCAGATTATAAGGTTAACTTTTGCAGGATAACATTTTAGAATTAACTACTACAGACTTTCTATACTTTCAGGTCACTGCTGCTACTGCTGCTGCTAAGTCACTTCAGTTGTGTCCGACTCTGTGCAACCCCAGAGACGGCAGCCCACCAGGCTCCCCCGTCCCTGGGATTCTCCAGGCAAGAACACTGGAGTGGGTTGCCATTCCTTCTCCAATGTCTGAAAGTGAAAAGTGAAAGGGAAGTTGCTCAGTCGTGTCTGACTCTTAGTGACCCTATCGACTGCAGCCTACTAGGCTCCTCTGTCCATGGGATTTTCCAGGCAAAAGTACTGGAGTGGGGGGACATTCAGGTCACAATCACCCATAAATCCCAAAAATATATATAAATTACTTTTTAGAGGATATAACTAAATCTGGCACTTGCTTAAACATCTTGCCTTCAGCTACTACTCAGACAAATAATATATTTAGTTTTATATATATATATATTACATATATATATTTAGTTTTCAATGTCAGCTTGCCACTTGACAATTTGAAGAGAGATCCTCAGTCTATCATAAAATATATTATACTGAAAGATAAAAATATCTATATAAAGTCAGTCATCGTTCCCGCCAACATTTATAGCTGTGAAGGTTGTTTATCATCAAAGCCTGTCTTTAAATCTGAGCTTATTTTCTCATAAACTAGTATTTGCTCCTAGTTTTATCCTGCTGTGAACACAGTGCTGTTCTAGCAAATTCTTTGGACTATTGTGAACTCACTTCAGAATTTTACCTTAGAATAAGGTAGATAAAGGGGAGATAAATCTTTAATTGAGGCAGTCCATATCTTTGGACAATAAATTAACCAAATTCTTTTGGCTCCCTAATTTTATCTGGAAGATGTATACAAATTCTCAAATTAATACTTGCTTCATTTGTGCTTTTTTAAAAGAATATACTGTAATAAATGAGTGGTCTTTCATAAGTAATATCTTAATTCAGTTTATGTTTCTGTAAAATGGATATAAAATAGTTGATAGGACCACTGTCACAGAAGTTGATGGCACCCACTCCAGTACTCTTGCCTGGAAGATCCCATGGATGGAGGAGCCTGGTGGGCTGCAGTCCATGGGGTCGCGAAAAGTCAGACATGACTGAGCGACTTCTCTTTCACTTCTCACTTTCATGCATTGGAGAAGGAAATGGCAACCCACTCCAGTGTTCTTGCCTGGAGAATGCAGGGACGGGGGAGCCTGGTGGGCTGCCGTCTGTGGGGTCACACAGAGTCAGACACGACTGAAGCGATTTAGCAGCATGCTGCCGCAGGACCACTGTAACCAAAGTACTGCAGGCTGAATGGCTTCAGTTCAGTTCAGTCGCTCAGTCATGTCCGACTCTGTGCGACCCCATGAATCACGGCACGCCAGGCTTCCCTGTCCATCACCAACCCCCGGAGTTCACTCAGACTCACGTCCATCGAGTAAGTGATGCCATCCAGCCATCTCATCCTCTGTCATCCCCCTCTCCTCCTGCCCCCAATCCCTCCCAGCATCAGAGTCTTTTCCAATGAGTCATCTCTTCACATGAGGTGGCCAAAGTACTGGAGTCTCAGCTTTAGCATAATTCCCTCCAAAGAAATCCCAGGGCTGATCTCCTTCAGAATGGACTGGTTGGATCTCCTTGCAGTCCAAGGGACTCTCAAGAGTCTTCTTCAAAACCACAATTCAAAAGCATCAATTCTTCAGGGCTCAGCTTTCTTCACAGTCCAACTCTCACATCCATACAGGACCACTGGAAAAACCATAGCCTTGACTAGACAGACCTTTGTTGGCAGAGTAATGTCTCTGCTTTTCAATATACTATCTAGATTGGTCATAACTTTTCTTCCAAGGAGTAAGCGTCTTTTAATTTCATGGCTGCAGTCACCATCTGCAGTGATTTGGGAGCCCCCAAAAGTAAAGTCTGACACTGTTTCTACTGTTTCCCCATCTATTTCCCATGAAGTGATGGGACCAGATGCCATGATCTTCATTTTCTGAATGGCTTAAGCAACAGAAATTTTTGTTGTCACACAGTTCTGGAAGGTAGAACAAGATCAGAACATCAGAAAAGTGGCGTCTTGCTGAGGCTTTTCTTCCTGGCTTATAGTCAGCTGTCTTCTCTCTGTGTCTTTGCAAAGTCATCCTTTTGTATAAGTCTGTGTTCAAATTTGCTTCCCAGGTAGCTCAGTGGTAAAGACTCCGCCTGTAGTGCAGGAGACTGAGTTTGATCCCTCAGTCGGGAAGATTCCCTGGAGGAGGAAATGGCCTCTCATGCCAGTATTCTTGCCTGGGAGATCCCATGGACAGAGAAGCCTGGTGGGCTACATACAGTTCATGAGATTGCAAAGAGTCAGACATGACTGAAGCAACTTAGTACACAGCACAAACAGCATAAACAGGTTAAGTCAGATTTAGGTAACAGCTTACACCTGTACATTTTCCAGTTTATTATGTGCTATCTTGAGCCTTCACAATAATCATGAGATGGATGTCCAATGAAAAATTTATCTTCCTGTTAACTGATGCAGAAACTACAGTTTTGGAAAATCACAGATGTATATAGTGGGCAACCCAACAAATCTAGGTGTGGTGTTTTTTTTTTTTTTTTTTTTTTTTAGTCCAAAGCAAGGTTCTTTTCTATATACTTTGGATATTTATCATAATGATGTTGATATTTGTGTGGTGTCAGTTTTCTACTGTGCATTTAGTAAAGAAAAGGTTTGTGGCACCTAAATGTAAGGAAGCTGAGTTAAACACATATGGAGCCCCTTACATAGTAATATCCATCATGAAACTAAAGGAAAGAGGAATAAGGTAAGGGTTTCTCAAATTACTTGTACAAGAAATTTCTTTTTTCCTAGATGATCCCATGAATAAATTTTCTGAGTAATGCCTTTTTGCAAATATTGCCCTAAGATAGTTATTTGAAACTATTAATGGGTTTCTTCCTTTTAGTTGCAACCTTCTTTACACTTCAGTATCTTGGGTTTTGAAGTAATAAGTCTGTATTTAGGGTTCTTCCATTTCTTCTTCTGATTTCCCTCTCCCATTCTCCTGTGCTTAGCACCTCATTTATTTGTTTAGGCCATATTCTTTATTTTATTCTCATTAGATTTTACTTTCCATCACTCAAAATATTTGTTGATTTTCAGAAATTAACCTTAGGTGTTAAATCTCCTATCATATCTGGATTTTAATAGAGAATTATTTGGAGAGTGAAAATAAAATAATTCAGCCTACAGGAATGAATTCCAATGTGGCATTTCAGGCACCAAATCAAATGGTAGAGAAAATGCTTTTAAATAAAAAAACCCTGTATATGCCTATGAAGCCACAGTATTTTGGGCAAAATTTTAAGGCTACCTGGTAATGAGGTTAAGTTGGTGATTCACTTTAATGCCCATCAGAGTTCAGGGATGTTGCAGAGTCTGCATACACTCAGGAAGGAAAATCAGATCAGGGTTGTAATGAGTTAGATAAAATATCAGAGGCCATGAACTTCTAGACTGGATGATTGAGTGATGAGGACACCTGTGACATCCTAGTACCTACGTGGTGACTCAGTGGTAAGGAATCCACCTGTCAATGCAGGAGATGCATCCAATCGGTAGGAAAGCACCTCTGGAGAAGGAAATGGCAACTCACTCCAGTATTCTTGCCTGGGAAAAACCATGGACAGAGGAGCCTGGCAGGCTACAGTCCATGGGGTAACAAGAGAGTTGAACACAACTGAAGTATTAAACAACAACAGTGAAAATTACATCTATTCTCAATCAATTTTGTGATAGCATGGGATGGAGGCAGCAAGTTGTAATTGTTTTTTGTTTTTTGCCTGTGTGTCTTTTGGTAATCAATTTTCTGTTCTCTGGAGTAAAATTGACAATAGCCTCCTCCCATGGTTTAAATTCAATAATTGTTGAAATTTTCTATAGCATATTTTTCTTTCTAAAAATTTTATACTGTTGAAATGATTATGATGTTATTAGAGGAGACATTATGCAGAACTCACACTTTACAAATACAAAGATGACCTTCATTTAGAAAAGATTCAAACCAGAGAAATAAGAGTACTTTACATATACCGTTCACCCAAGAATTGCAAGAAAACTCCTCAAACAATCACAACAATCAAAACGAATGCAAAATATACTAGCCAGTAAGCAAAGTGTTAACTCTATTTTCAGAAAGATAAATCAGTGGCTGAGAAAGTTTGATGAACTTGTACAGGCACAAGAAAAGCTTAGAATGTTCTTCTGATCAGTTGGAGTTAGAATGATGAAACAGATCAGGAAAAAAATTCAAATGTAGTCTATTGTTCTCTTGATCTAAGATATGACAGTGATGAGAGCTTTCAAAATAATACCTGGCTGTAGCACAAGTCTGATGTAAAATTTACTCTAAATCATACCATTGTTCAAACGTTATGTCCTGAAGGACCTTTTGCTTTAGTCCATCATGGTGTTTGGGATTCTGTGCCAGTCTTCTTTAACATGTGACTGCGTTCATTTCCTTAGCTGTAGCTTCAATAAATAGAACCTGATACCCCAACAAGTCTCTATGTGTTATCTCTAATTAATTTCCAGTTTTCAGCTGCAGTCATTTCATCACATTTTCCTCACTTCTCTTTTCTTTCAAAGAGTTTAAATCTATAATAACCTCATGGGGCCACATATCCCACCTTGATCCAGTCAAGTAGTTCTCACTGACTTCAGTGAAATTCCATGAGAGGATTGAGGGCAATGTTCGCCCTAAGGAAAACTCTATGTGGACTAGCCTGCCCATCTGGGTTAAAAGCATCATCAGAAGCTGTGATAGAGACATTAGTGAAGACAGACGGGAGGGAGCCTGAGAGGGATTCTCTTCCCTTAGATGTGACTAAAACAAGAACTGAACCAAACTGCTTATTTCTTGCTTAGGAAACTTTAGCAGCAGAATGGGAAAGACTTGAAAGAATTTCTCAGCTGCAAATTTCACTCTAGGGACTATCTCTTTGAGTAGGTTCTGGCTACTTAAATTGAAAATGAAATTAAGCATTTTCAGAGATTTTTTAGTGCCTCCCCTGGCAGCATTTCCCAGATTCCCCACGCTAGCAATGAAGTACTTGGTATAATACAAACATGAAAGGACCTTCTCCCGCTACTCCCTCAAATGTGTCTTTAGTAGCTCAGCCATGTCTGACTCTTTATGACCCCCTGGACTGTAGCCCACCAGGCTTCTCTGTTCATAGGAATTCTCCAGGCAAGAACACTGGAGTGAGTGGCCATGCCCTCCTTCAAGGGATCTTCTAACCCAGGGATCGAAGCCAGGTCTCCTGCACTGGCAGGCAGATTCTTTACCATCTGAGCCACCAGAGGAGCTCCTCAAATAGTAGTGGGTGATGTCTATCACATTTCATTCAAGGCTGTCTTACACACCTTCTCTCTTGTGATATAATTTGGACTTTTGTTGTTGTTGTTCAGTGGCTATTTTTTTTAACACCTTAAAATTGTACTAATAAAATAATGATTCATCAGAAATTCCTAATAATTTCAGATAAAATGTAAGTGATAAGATGAATCACCAAGGGACTTCTGAGGGGTTTGTCGTTGGTTACAAACAATATTTACAATCACATATTAATGTGCCCTCATGCTTGCTTAGTTGCTAAATTGTGTCTGACTCTGCAACCCCATGGATTCTTCTGTCCAAGAGGTTCTCCAGGTAAGAACACAGGAGTGGGTTGCCATTTCCTCCTCCAGGGAATCTCCTGCTCCAAGGGATCCAACCTGGTTTCCTGAATCTTCTGTATTGGCAGGTGGATTCTTTACCATTGAGCCTCCTCTCAGTTCAGTTCAGTCACTCAGTCATGTCCCAGTATTTATGACCCCATGGACTGCAGCATGCCAGGCTTACCTGTCAATCACCAACACCTGGAGCTTACTCAGACTCACACCCATCATGTCAGTGATACCATCCAACCATCCATCCTCTGTCGTTCCCTTCTTCTTCCACCTTCAATCTTTCCCAGCATCAGGGTTTTTTCAAATGAGTCAGTTCTTTGCATCAGGTGGCCAAAGTATTGGAGTTTTACCTTCAGCATCAGTCCTTCCAATGGACTGATTTAGGACTTATTTCCTTTAGGATGGACTGGTTTGATCTCCTGCTGTCCAAGGGATTCTCGAGAGTCTTCTTAAACATCACAGTTCAAAAGCATCAATTCTTTGGCCCTCAGCTTTCTTTATAGTTGAACTCTCACATCCATACATGACTATTGGAAAAACCATAGCTTTGACTAGACAGACCTTTGTTGGCAAAGTAATATCTCTGCNGGGATTCTCGAGAGTCTTCTTAAACATCACAGTTCAAAAGCATCAATTCTTTGGCCCTCAGCTTTCTTTATAGTTGAACTCTCACATCCATACATGACTATTGGAAAAACCATAGCTTTGACTAGACAGACCTTTGTTGGCAAAGTAATATCTCTGCTTTGTAATATGCTGTCTAGGTTGGTCATAGTTTTTCTTCCAAGGAGCAAACTTCATTTAATTTCATGGCTGCAGTCCCCCATCTGCAGTGATTTTGGAGCCCAAGAAAATAAAGTATCTCACTATTTCCATTGTTTCCCCATCTATTTACCATGAAGTGATGGGACAATATGCCATCATCTTCATTTTTGAATGTTGAGTTTTAAGCCAACTTTTTCAGCTCTCCTCTTTTACTTTCATCAAGAGGCTCTTTAGCTTCACTTCCTGCCATAAAGGTGGTATCATCTGCATATCTGAGGTTATTGTTATTTCCCCCAGCAATCTTGATTCCAACTTGTGTTTTATCAGGCTCAGAACTTCACATGATGTACTCTGCATATAAGTAAAATAAGCACGATGACAATATACAGCCTTGACATACCCCTTTCCTGATTTGGAACCAGTCTGTTGTTCTATGTCCAGTTCTACCTGTTACTTCTTGACCTGCATACAGATTTCTTAGGAAGGAGGTCAGGTATTTCCCTCTCTCGAAGAATTTTCCACAGTTTGTTGTGATCCACACAGTCAAAGGCTTTGGTGTAGACGGTAAAGCAGAAGCAGATGTTTTTCTGAAACTCTTGTTTTTTCAGTGATCCAGTGGATGTTGGCAATTGGACCTCTGGTTCCTCTGCCTTTCCTCTGCCTTTTCTAAATCCAGTTTGAACATCTGTAAGTTCACAGTTCACGTACTGTTGAAGCCTGGCTTGAAGAATTTTGAGCATTACTGGGATGGAGTGCAATTGTGCAGTAGTTTGAACATTCTTTTAAATTGCGTTTCTTTGGGATTGGAATGAAAACTGACCTTTTCCAGTCCTGTGGCCACTGCTGATTTTCCAAATCTGCTGGCATATTGAGTGCACCACTTTCACAGCATCATCTTTCAGGATTTGAAATAGCTCCACTGGAATCTATCACCTCCACTGGCTTTGTTCGTAGTGATGCTTCCTAAGGCCCACTTGACTTCGCATTTCAGGATGGCTGGCTCTAGGTGAGTAATCACACCATTGTGGTTATCTGGGTCGTGAAGATCTTTTTTGCATAGTTCTTCAGTGTATCTTGCCACCTCTTCTTAATATCTTCTGCTTCTGTTAGGTCCACACCATTTCTGTCCTTTATTGTGCCCATCTATGCATGAAATATTCCCTTGGTATCTTTAATTTTCTTGAAGAGATCTCAAGTCTTTTCCATTCTATTGTTTTCCTCTATTTGTTTGCATTGACCACTGAGGAAGGCTTTCTTATCTCTCCTTGCTAATCTTTGGAACTCTGCATTCAAATGGGTATATCATTCCTTCACTCCTTTGCCTTTAGCTTCTCTTCTTTCTTAGCTATTTGTAAGGCTTCCTCAAACAACAATTTTGCCTCTTTGCATTTCTTTTTCTTGGAGATGTTCTTGATCACTGCCTCTTGTACAATATCATGAACCTCCATCCATAGTTCTTTAGGCACTCTGTCTATCAGATCTAGTCCCTTGTATCTATTTGTTACTTCAACTGTATAATTGTAAGGTATTTGATTTAGGTCATACCTGAATGGTCTAGTGGTTTTCCCCACTTTCTTAAATTTAAGTCTGAATTTGGAAATAAGGAGTTCACGATCTTTGCCACAGTCACCTCCCGGTCTTGTTTTTACTGACTGTACAGTGCTTCTCCATCTTTGGCTGCAAAGAATATAATCAATCTGATTTTGGTGTTGACCATCTGATGATGTCCATGTGTAGAGTCTTCTCTTGTGTTGTTGGAAGAGGATGTCTGCTATGACCAGTGTGTTCTCTTTGCAAAACTCTGTTAGCCTTTGCCCTGCTTCATTTTGTACTCCAAGGCTAAATTTGACTGTTACTCCAGGTATATTTTGACTTCCTACTTTTGCATTCCAGTCCCCTATACTAAAACAGAGCCTCCCCTAGTTTCCATATAATTGTGTTTTAAGACAAAGGTCTTATTTAAGAATTTGTCTAGACTCTTTCATTGTTCTCTAATAATCTCTGGTTGCTTAAGAGCTGTATGTCTGCTATGACCAGTGTGTTCTCTTTGCAAAACTCTGTTAGCCTTTGCCCTGCTTCATTTTGTACTCCAAGGCTAAATTTGACTGTTACTCCAGGTATATTTTGACTTCCTACTTTTGCATTCCAGTCCCCTATACTAAAACAGAGCCTCCCCTAGTTTCCATATAATTGTGTTTTAAGACAAAGGTCTTATTTAAGAATTTGTCTAGACTCTTTCATTGTTCTCTAATAATCTCTGGTTGCTTAAGAGCTGAAGAGTTGACTTCTGAGGCATTTAGCATAAATCTACATAAAATACATTCTAAGAGATGTAAACCATTTCCTCTTTTCTCTTCTCAATAAGTAAGATAAAAATCAGCAAGCAAATTGTCTTCATCTACAAGATATAAATTTCTGTGGGCCAGTGTGGTTTTCTCAATCATTTTCCATTGTATTTCAAATAAAATCCAAATACCATATTCTAAAGGACCTGTTTTAGGTTAAATGGCTCTTGGCAACCTTCCTCTGCTTTTTCTGTGCTGAGTCAACAACAGTTATGCTTTCTTGCTGTTCCTCAAATATGCCAAGCAAGTTCCTGACCTGGCTCTTAAGGCTCCATTTCACTTTATTTTGGATCCTACTCAGTCAGATATTATTTCACCAGAGGCTTTTTCTCTATCCATGAGGTCTCAAGATTATTCTTACCAACCTTTTGCCCTGTCAAGTATTTGAAAGTAAACTCTTAAATGTTGAGAAGCTATGTGTCTTTCCTGTAAAGCTCTATGTCTAGATCATAATTGGCACATATTAGATAAAGCAGAGACATTACTTTGTCAACAAAGGTCCGTCTAGTCAAGGCTATGGTTTTGCCTGTGGTCATGTATGGATGTGAGAGTTGGACTGTGAAGAAAGCTGAGCGCCGAAGAATTGATGCTTTTGAACTGTGGTGCTGGAGAAGACTCTGAGAGTCCCTTGGACTGCAAGGAGATCCAACCAGTCCATCCTAAAGGAAATCAGTCCTGAATATTCACTGGAAGGACTGATGCTGAAGCTGAAATTCCAATACTTTGGCAACCTGATGCAAAGAGCTGACTCGTATGTAAAGACCCTGAAGCTGGGAAAGATTGAAGGAAGGAGGAGAAGGGAACGACAGAGGATGAGATGGCTGGATAGCATCACCAACTCAATGGACATGGGTTTGGGTGGACTCTGGGAGTTGGTGATGGACAGGGAGGCCTGGCATGCTGTGGTTCCTGGGGTCACAAATAGTTGGACACAACTGAGCAACTGAACTAGAACTGGAGATGCTCAATAAATAATTGTAGAATGAATACACCAATGAACAAGTGTAGTCATCATTTTACTGTTTCAAAATCCAGATTTGTTAATGGTTTTCTTATGGCATATATCAGTGACACTAAGTATGTTTTCTATCACTTCACATCAGAAGTCCTATCAGTTTTCCCCAATAATTGTCAAAGTGAGGACTGCTAGAATGCTTATGCAAAAAGTTCTCTGTTGTCTTTGTTATCAACAAGTACATAGTTAATCATGCTACATACTGATATTGAATATTTTGTTGCTCAATAGTTCTTCATCTAGAAAGTCCAATATCCTTTGATAGGCCTTTCCCCAATCAATGATATTCATGATTGCAAAAGACTGTTCCATTTAATTCTACAAGTACTTCTTCTAAACACATTAACTAACATTTTTGTGTAAAGAAGATCTCATTTTCTCCACCTTGCTTTCTTCTTTTTTCCATTTTCCTTATATTTTTTGAGTATTGATATGGACTTATGGATTCTTTATATTCTGTGTCTTATAATCCTTTATAAGGATTTTTTTGTTGGTCTTATTGCCTAAATTCGGCCAAAGAAAGTTTCTTGTTTGACTTGTGCAAGCAACTTATTCTTTCCTTTTTATTTTTTTCCTCTTTCTTTCTATCATTTCAAGACATTGCAGGCTCAACTTCTGCTTCCTTGGCTCTGTCCTAGACTTGCCATTTGTCCTCAGGGCTCAATTTTGTTTTTTATAAAGAATGGATAAATATCAGAACCCAAGATCTGAAAACTGATTTCTTGTTTTACTGAAGTCTTATGCTTCTAGGCAATTTAAATGAATAGCACTAGGAGTGATATAAAATTATAAGATTATATGACAATCTCACATCCAAATACCACTCTGCAGAATTTTCTCCTCCTCTTCCTCATTCCTTCCACATTCATGTATATGCACAGTGAAAATCCTGGCTCTGAACTGTCAGTGTGTTTACTCATTTGTTCAGTTCCACAGTTCATACAAGTATGCTGTGCTGTGCTTAGTTGCTCAGTTGTGTCCAACTGATTGCAAACTTATGGACTGTAACCTGATAGGCTCCTCTGTCTTTGAGATTCTCCAGGCAAGAATACTGGAGTGGGTTGTCATGCCCTCCTCCAGGGGATTCTCCCAAACCAGGGATTGAATCTAGGTCTCCCACATTACAGGCAGATTTTTTACTATCTGAGCCATCAGGGAAGCCCCAAAATACTGGAATGGGTAGCCTATCCCTTCTCCAGGGGATCTTCCTGACCCAGGAATCAAACTGGGGATTATACAAGTATATATAATTACTAGTGACATAAAACCTATTAAAGAAAATTCAAATTTTTAAATTTATTTTTTCCTTAGAATATATCCTACTAAATTTGTGTAATTAGTGTACTTTGCTAAAAAATTATACATACTTCCTCTATGATTATATTTTATTAAAAACAGTGTTTCTTCATTATTTTTCATGTTCATATTCAGGGTTTGCATTTTCATTTCTTAATTTTTTTAATATCTAAAACCTGGTTCACAAGCCAAAATTTTGTACTATGGACATGTTTACTTGTTTACTCAGAGAAGTCTTACTCTGAATTCTCTCTCCTTCCATTATTACCAACTCCCCACACCGCAGTATTAAAAATGATTAAAGAAGATTGAGATGCTCTAAACTTAGCACATCCTGAAACAGTCTCCATTAGAGAACTTCAAAATGAGCAAAAGGAAAGAAGCTTTTACAGTATAAAGAAAGAAGAACAAGGAAGAGAAATAAATAAAATATCTGGTTGACTAGGCCACATATTCAACCTTATTTGGGATAAAAGACAAAGACTTGGCTTAGAGTGTGAGACTTGGCTGATTGAATATAATGTATATATGACCAAGTCAGGAATTCATTTGGGCTTCCCTGGTGCTGCAAGCAATAATCTGTTTGCAAAGTGAAAGATGCAAGAAACACAGGTTCTATTACTGTGAAAGATCCCTTGAAGCAGGAAATAGCAACCCACTCCAGTATTCTTGCCTGGAAAATCCCACGAACAGAAGAGCCTGGTAGGCTACAGTTCATGGACTTGCAAAGAGTCAGAAATGAGTTATCAACTAAGCATGCATACACACAGAGCATTTATTTACATGGACATCAAAGTTATCTAAGTTTTGGTTTACTGATGTGGCACAATGGAGACGGGTCAGTACAATCTTCGGAAGAAAGCTGTTTTGGCAAGTTACTACTAGAAATATAAACAATCTAAAATTTGAAATAGTTGTTAAACCGGTGTTCTAATAAAAGACTTATCCAATGCATGGAGATAACTGTTGATTCAGTGTGTGTCTATGACCACTGCTGAAGCTCATTATTGTAAGCAGTGATTAAATCATGGCAGACTGTCAACAGCTAGGATTTCATTATTAATGATCTTGTCTTTTCTGTTACAATCCAATGGAACAACTAAGAAGTGTAGATGAAACTGTCCAAGAATATGGATGTCAGAAATGTGTTGAGCCCTGGTTTCTGAGACCTTAAGGAAGTGTGAAAGCACTGCTGCCCAACAGGTTGTTAGTCTACTCTGGAATTCAGTGCTGCATTGTAACACATTCTGTTAGCTTCCAGATGTGGATGCCCAGATTTCTTGATTGTGGGCCTCACCGTTTTACTCATTCAGATGCAGAAGTTAAGTCTTTAGCAGAGTATATTTTGCTACCTACGTCTTCTTGGTCATTTTGACAAAGGTGTTAGGAAGGTTGTATGTTTCTAAGAGAGATTAAAGTGTTAGTTGCTCAGTCATGTCTGACTCTTTGAGACCCACAGGACTGTAGCCTACCAGGCTCCTATGTCCATGGAATTCTCCAGGCCAGATTACTGGAGTGGGTAGCCATTCCCTTTTCCAGGTGACCTTCCCAACCCAGGGATTGAACTCAGGTCTCTTGCACTACAGGAGTTTTCTTTACCATCTGAGCCATCATGGAAGCCCACATCATTCTAGTGGATATTTTTTTCCCTTCATTTTCAAGTTTATCTTCAAATCTTGATTCTACAAATAGTTCATGATTATTACCATCTATTTATAAGTATGGTCAAAAATACACTGATTTATATACCAAAATAACAAGGATTTTTACTGAGTTCCTGTGTTGTAGGAGAAAATATTCATTGGTAGATGATTTCAAAAATTTTGTCTAGTAAATGAAGAAATTTTCTGAAATCTGCTTGAGTTCATTTATCCTCTTTCCAATATAGCTCAAAAAAAAAAAAAAAAGCAAACTTTAAATGAAACATGACATATAGTTTGCTTCTCATGTTGGAAAAATCTTATAAGTAAATGGTGGTAGTTTTTAGAATTAGAACAACCTTTTTAATTACTATGAAATTCCAGATACTCTATCATAGGAAATGGTTAAAAGAAAGGGCAAGACTTCTGTCAACAAAAGATCACTCTCATATATTTTTCACGGAGTATGAAATGTTATAACATTAAGGTGGGAGATTTTATAATAAATAACAAAACACTATACACATTTATCCATTCAGTCCAGAATACAATTTCTAGCCATTTATATTGAAGATAAATATTCAGTAATATAAAACTATATATGTACAAGTTTTTTATTACAGTAATTTTATAATGATATGTTTGGAAAATAACCTCAGTGCTCAACTGCAAGATGAGCTGAATAAAATATAAGTGCATGCAATGGAGTAATAAGTAGCTGAAAGATTGAGGAATATCTCTATGACAGGATATAATGGATTTATTTTAAGAAAGCAGAGCAGAATGCAACACTTTAGATGTAATAATGAGAGGAGATCAAACTGTATTTAAGAGCCTGACTTTTTTTTTTCAGTTTTTTTTAATTTATGAGTATACTACCCAAAGCAATCTACAGATTCAATGCAATTCCTATCAAGATACCAGCGGTGTTTTTCACAGAGCTAGAACAAATAATTTCACAATTTGTATGGAAACACAAAAAACCTCGAATAGCCAAAGCCATCTTGAGAAAGAAGAATGGAACTGGAGGAATCAACCTGCCTGACTTCAGGCTTTACTACAAAGCCACAGTCATCAAGACAGTATGGTACTGTCACAAAGACAGAAATATAGATCAGTGGAACAAAAAAAAGAGCCTGACTTTTTTCCAAAAATAAACTTAGGAGGAAAAACAGAAGCTATTAAAAATGACTATCTGAAGTTGAAGCAACTTACTAGACCCAACACCCAAATGGAGCCAGTCCTGACCAGGGTGCCATGTCAGCAAATCAAAATGTGGATAAGTTGCATGTTATATAAATGCTCTGCTTGACCACAAGTTCATGGCATTTAGTGAACCAGCCCCCAAATATCAAGCCAATTCTGGACCATCTCACCCCAAACACAGTTGACTCTATGGTCTCAGCCAATCATTTGTTTTTCTGTTCTTGCCCATTATGTTTATGCTCTAAAAGCTTCCTACCTTTTGTCCCATTTTGAAGTTCTCCAAATGAGACTGACCACTTCATAAAATGTTTTATTTTTTATATTGAAGTATAATTGATTTATAATCATATATTAGTTTTAGGTGTGCAACATAGTGATCAGTATTTTAACAGAAAATATTGAATCAGTATAAAAAGTTACAGAAGATTTGTGGAGAAAGAATCTGGAGAAAGGAATTTTATGTGTGATCATACTAAGATCATAAAGGCTTTAAGTTTTTTTGTCCTTTTTTTTAATGAGTTTTAGGATCAAAAATACATTAGTGCAAAATGAGAATTTGGTTTTCTTTTTGTTAAAAGGACAAAGACATTTTAGATTACTGGTCTCCTCTTAATAAGATTTTTTTTTTCTTACTTTTTATGTGATCTACCTCAAAAACAAAAACTTTTGTATCTCACCAGGATAATTTACTTTCCTTCATATTATCTTTATCAAGTCTTTGAGTAGTTATGAAAACCTAATTTTCTCAATATTAAAAGAGCTAAGTTTGCATAAAACCATTTAATTTTTCTGCATTTGCCTCTGAAGTCTTTGTCACTTTAAGTTAAATGGCTATTTTTGACAAACTTCCTAAAAATCAAATTCTAAATGAAGTCTTTCGATCTCAAATTAACTGGGATTTTTGAGAGGGCCCCTGGAACATCTCAAAAAAATTGTTTTCTCTCCTTTTAAAAAGAAAATTGCTAAATTAATTCAGCTTATTTGATACCCTAAATTGCATGGGAAGCATTGTTAAATAAGTGATGCTAAACATTCTTTAGGTTATATTTGTACCAGCAAACTGAAATACAAACAATTTTTGTGTCCCTGTGTATGCTTCACTTTTCCAGAAATGCAGTATAAATAGCCAAGCTAATCCCAAATGCCATGCCATCTCTGGTACGTGGCCCCAGCCAATCATTTTCCATTGTTCTCTTCCCTGTTCTTTATTCTTATACTATAGAAGCTTTTCTGCTTTCTGACTGATTTTGCAGTTCTCAGAATGGAGGCTGTTTGCTTCCTGAAGTGTTAAATAAAGTTTGTTTGTAGCACCTCAATTGTCTTCTTTAATCATTTTTTAACAATGTTAATCCACTTTACAATTCTCATTCAAATACTAATTGACAGTGCATGTTCTTGGGTAATGCTATATCATTCATGTTGGTTTAATTCACAACTAACCAGGTGGTGCAAATTCAGATTATATGTTCAATTACTTTAGTGTGTTGTTTGTCTTCAGTACCTGTCATCAACCAAATGTTTCTCCATTTTTATATGTGTAATGAATTTTTGTGGCAATTGTGTTGTCATGAATCACTGTGATAGTGACCTTACCAAATATGTTTTTGCCTGTATCATATCACCTGAATTATTAAATTGTAACTTTAAGGGTAAAATAAAATTACTATAAAAGTAAGCACCTTAAGACCAATTTAAATTTTCCCCTCAATAAGTATACAACCTAAAAGAGGAATAGGACAAAGTTTGCCATTTTAAATAAATCCCTGAGTCATTATTGTGGGAAGAACATATACTGAAAGCAACAAAGTATAAATTACATCTCCCTTCATCCTCTTAAAAATACTCTTGTTTTAGATAGTAAAAGGTCCATTTTTTTTTAATGAAAATCTTTAAACAATTATAATTTTCTGTTACACTCCTTCCAAACATATGGACTTCAGTTATATTTTGTCTCAATTCTAGCTATCAATTCATGCTTTGGAAATGAAGTTTCAAAAGTATATTTCAATGTAAAATTTCACTGTATATTTTCTGATTGGTTTGCCATGCCTTTGCCAACAGCTCCCTCTATGTTCCATAGCATAGATTCTTATTGTTCATGCTATGAAAAACAGTGGATGTATTGTTTTATGACAAACACCGTCTTAGAGGTTAGTTGTTGTTATGCAGTAGAACATTTGGAACATAGGATTTTAGTTGCCTCTGTTGTCAAAACCATGTCTTACTAATTAAGATAGGCATTTATTACTGTGTTTTAGGAATGACTCATTAAACTCCTATTTTAGTTGCACTGTATACATGCAATCCATGTAGAAAAAAATAGAGATCATGTAGGCTGATATAATGTAGTAACATATTAGTCTGGTTTCTTGTTTCTTGAAGTCATGTATATTCTCTGTTCATATTTGTTTTTTGTTATTAGGGTAAAATTAATCTGGCCTAGACTTTGAAATGAAATAAGGTGGGGGGATATGTTAATAAACAAAGCATATATATATCAGAAAGTAGAAAACATTCAACCCCAGTGGCCACTTATAAGAAATGGTAAAATGCTTGCTTTTTCATGGGGGAAACAATAGAGATGGTGATACATGAAATAAAGTTTCACGGTTATTTTTGTTTATGTTCAAGAGTGGCACCTTCAAAACAACAGAGCTAGTAAGTCCTTTTTGTATAATGCCATTAAGTAACCTCTGCTCTAGTCTCTCATGAGCTAAGATGTGACTTCACAGTCCTTCCCAACACAAACCATCCAACAGTCACAGTCTGGTTTAAGATGAAAGGTACTTTTCATTTCTGTTAATACTTCCCGTTGGAAATTTTTTCAATTTTGCTGAAGCAACTAGGCTAAATTTTTGATATACTAGTTTGACAGTTAAAAGTACAATTATCATGTTACTTTTATAAAAGAATTAAATTAAAAGTGTATTTCTAAAATTACAGCTTAAAGTTAATTTGAAGTTATTTCATTACCTTAATAAAAATTCTACTGTGATCTCTAATAAGGAATTTGTTCTAAAATTACTCAGTTATGTCAAAATGTAAATATAGAAACAGATTGCACCTAAGTGGGATAAAAATTATAGACAGTTGGTCATTTTAAAGCAATCATGTACCCAGATACAAAGTACATTGATAGATCTTGTTTTCTTGTTTAAAATATTTTTCACAACAACCCAAATGGAGAGGTATTACTCTTTCCATTTTTACAAATGTTAAATAGAGGCTCAGAGAATACAAGTAATTTATTTATGTTATGCAGCTAATTTATGGCAAAGTTGAGATGGTCCCCAGACTTGCTTGACTTCCAAGATGGTATTAACTTTCAGTTCAGTTTGGTTCAGTCACTCAGTCATGTCTGACCCCATGGACTGAACCACGCCAGGTTTCCCTGTCCATCACCAGCTCCTGGAGCTTTCTCAAACTCATGTCCATCAAGTCAGCGATGCCATCCAACCATCTCATCCTCTGTCATCCCCTTCTCCTCCTGCCTTCAATCTTTCCCAGCATGGGGTCTTTTCCAACGAGTTAGTTCTTCACATCAGGTGGCCAGAGGACTGGAGCTTCAGCTTCAGCATCAGTCCTTCCAATGAATATTCAGGACTGAATTCCTTTAGGATTGACTGGATTGATCTTCTTGCAGTCCAAGGGATTTTCAAGTGTCTTCTCCAACACCACAGTTCAAAAGCATCAATTCTTTAGCACTCATCTTTCTTTACAGTCCAACTCTCACATCCATACATGACTACTGGAAAAACCACAGCATTGACTAGACAGACTTTGTTGGCAAAGTAATGTCTCTGCTTTTTAATGTGCTATCTAGGTTGGTCATAGCTTTTCTTCCAAGGAGCATACATCTTTTAATTTCATGACTGTAGTCACAATCTGCAGTGATTTTGGACCCCAAGAAAATAAAGTCTCTTACTGTTTCCATTGTTTTCCCAACTATTTGCCATGAAGTGATGGGACCAGATGCCATGGTCTTAGTTTTTTGAATGCGAGTTTTAAACGAGCTAGGCTAAATTTTTCCCATATTTTCTCCTTTTCAAGTTGGCCTATATACATACACCAGTTTTAATGGGTGGGAATATAGCATGCAATTGCATGTAAAATACATGGCATATAGACATAATTTAACAATTATACAAGTAAACAAGGTTCAAACTAGAGATCTGAAAAAATTCAACAACATGAGCTTATCAGTTAATTAAGAAGACATAAGACCCTATCATGGTAAACAAAAGAGTCCAAAATGCAGTACTTGGATGCAATCTCAAAAATGACAAAATGATCTCTTTTCATTTCCAAGGCAAACCATTCAATATTACAGTAATCCAAATCTAAGTCCCAACCAGTAATGCTGAAGAAGCTGAAGTTGAATGGTTATATGAAGACCTACAAGACCTTTTAGAACTAACACCCGCCAAAAGATGTCCTTTTCATTATGGAGGACTGGAATGCAAAAGTAGGAAGCCAAAGAGATACCTGGAGTAACAGGCAAATTTGGCCTTGGAGTACAAAATGAAGCAGGGCAAAGCCTAATAGAGTTTTGCCAAGAGAACGCACTGGTCATAACAACCCTCTTCCAACAACACAAGAGAAGATTCTACACATGGACATCACCAGATGGTCAATACCAAAATCAGATTGATTATATTCCTTGCATCCACAAATGGAGAAGCTCTATACAGTCAGCAAAAACAAGATGAGGAGATCACTGTGCCTCGGATCATGAACTCCTTATTGCAAAATTCAGACTTAAATTGAAAAAAGTAGGGAAAACCACTAGACCATTGAGGTATGACCTAAATCAAATCCCTAACAATTATATGGTAGAAGTGACAAATAGAAGCAAGGGATTAGATCTGATAGACAGAGTGCCAGAGGAACTATGGATGGAGATTAATGACATTGTATGATCGAGACCATACTCAAGAAAAAGAAATGCAAAGAGGCAAAATTGTTGTCTGAGGAGGTCTTACAAATAGCTGAGAAAAAAAAGAGAAGCTAAAGGCAAAGGATAAAGGAAAAATATACCCATTTGAATGCAGAGTTCCAAAGAATAGCAAGGAGAGATAAGAAAGCCTTCCTCAGTGATCAATACAAAGAAATAGAGGAAAACATTAAAATGGGAAAGACTAGAGATCTCTTCAAGTAAATTAGATACCAAGGGAATATTTCATGCATAGATGGGCACAATAAAGGCCAGAAATGGTATGGACCTAACAGAAGCAGAAGATATTAAGAAGAGGCAGCAAGAATACACAGAAGAACTATACAAAAAAGATCTTCATGACCCAGATAACCATGATGATGTGGTCACTTACCTAAAGCCAGCCATCCTGAATGCAAAGTCAAGTGAGCCTTAGGAAGCATCACTAGGAATAAATCTAGTGGAGGTGACAGAATTCCAGTTGAGCTATTTCAAATCCTAAAAGATGATGCTGTGAAAGTGCTGCACTCAATATACCAGCAAATTTGGAAAATTGGCAGTGGCCATAGGACTGGAAAAGGTCAGTTTTCATTCCAATCCTAAAGAAAGGCAATGCCAAGGAATGTTCAAACTACCACACAATTGCACTTATCTCACACACTAGCAAAATAATGCTCAAAATTCCCCAAGTCAGGCTTCAGCAATATGTGAACCATGAACATCTAGATGTTCAAGCTGGATTTAGAAAAGGCAGAGGAACCAGAGGTCCAATTGCCAACATCCACTGGATCATCGAAAAAACAAGAGAGTTCCAGAAAAGCATCTACTTCTGCTTTATTGACTATACCAAAGCCTTTGACTGTGTGGATCACAACAAAATGTGGAAAATTCTTAAAGTGATGGGAATACCAGACCACCTGATCTGCATCCTGAGATATCTGTATGCAGGTCAAGAAGCAACAGTTAGAACTGAACATGGAACAACAGACTTGTTCCCAGTCGCAAAAGGAGTACATCAAGGCTGTATGTTGTCACCCTGCTTATTTAACTTATATGCAGAGTACATCATGAGAAACGCTGGACTGGAAGAAACACAAGCTGGAATCAAGATGCCGGGAAAAATATCCATAACCTCAGATATGCAGATGACACCACCCTTATGGCAGAAACTGAAAAACTAAATAGCCTTAAAGAAAGTGAAAGAGGAGAGTGAAGAAGCTGGCTTAAAACAACATTCAAAAATTGAAGATGACAGCATCCAGTCCCTTCACTTCATGGCAAATAAATGGGGAGACATTTGAAGCAGTGAGAGACTATATTTTGATTGTGACTACTGTCTTGAAATTAGAAGACATTTTCTCCTTGGAATAAAAGCTATGACCAACCTAGAGAGTCTACTAAAAAGCAGAGATATTACTTTGCCAACAAATGTCCATCTAGTCAAAACTATGGTTTTTCCAGTAGTCATGTATGTATGTGAGAGTTGGACTATAAAGAAAGCTGAGCACCGAAGAATTGATGCTTTGAACTGTGATGTTGGAGAAGACTCTTGAGAGTCACTTGGACTACAAGGAGATTAAACCAGTCCATCCTAAAGGAATTCAGTACTGAATAATCATTGGAAGGATATTCATTGGAAGGACTGATGCTGAACCTGAAGCTCCAATACTTTGACTGCCTGATGCAAAGAACTGACTCATTTGAAAAGACCCTGATGCTGGGAAAGATTGAAGACAGCAGGAGAAGGGGATGATAGAGAATGAGACGGTTGGATGACATCACTGACTCGATGGATGTGAGTTTGAGCAAGCTCCAGGAGTTGGTGATGGTCAGGGAAGCTGGTGTGCTGCAGTCCATGGGGTAGCTAAGAGTCGGACACAACTGAGTGACTGAACTGCACTGATTAGAAAATAAGAGAATAATTAAATTTGCATTTCTAACATTAGTGCCTATTACTTTTACTTCTCCATGGTGAGCAATATCTATGAATTTTTGTGTGTCAAAATTTACTTTTGATTTATGTGTTAAACACCTTATTTATGTGTTAGACACCTTATTTCAATGCCACATTGATTCTTTCAAATGCGGTAGTTTGTATATTATAACAATACTGATCGTGGTAAATAAACAATTTTTGTGCATTTTAAAATTATTTTAAGCCCTCCACTTTCTCCTTTATGAAATAAGGTGGTTGGCCTTAGATTTGTAAAGATAATCACTGTGATTTTTAAATAAGTCATTTCCATAGCCATCTTTGTGGGAAGCTGACCAGTGGACCATGCCAAAATAAGACACTGGAGTAAGTAAGGCCCTGAACCAAGAGAATCCAACTGAAAAATGTGTTATGTAGAGGTCTAGAATGAGAGCTCTATATACAAGGGGAAATTGCCTGTTCCAAACAACTTTGTAGAGATTAATTTTGTAATGTATTGGATGAATTTAGTATAACCAGAGAGAGGAAAGGGGCCAAAGACAGATTGAGATTCGCTGACACTGAGGTGGTGAAACTGTGGAATGCCAGAAGCCAGAGGTAAGCAGGGCTTTAAACAGATGGAGCCATAAAAGGGAGCAGAAGAAACACCCAAGCTGGTCTCTGTAAAGAGTAGAGTAAGATATTAACTATTATAGCTGAGCCATAGGAATAATGATATTATAATAAGAAGTAATAATGCTTCTATCTGGAAAAAAAAAAAAGCAAAAAACGAGTGTTTCTTTTGATCCCTTAATCTGCCCCACATCACACTAGAATCAATATTTCCTTATCAGTAGTATTCCAGATCTGTAAGGCCTTACTATGAAGCCAATTCTATCTCCTTTTTTCTTTATTTAAAAAAAATCACAAAAATTCATATAATCTAAGTAACATGTGCGACCATTTGGCAAACTGAAATGATGTAAAACAAATAGATCGTCTCTAATTTCTTCTTTAAGATCCTGGCAGCTGGTCCTATCACTCCATGGCAAATAAAAGGGGAAAAACTGGAAGCAGTGACAATTTTTTATTTTCGTGGATTCCAAATCACTGTGGACAGTGATTGCAGCCATGAAATTAATGCCAATGATCTTGAAACACAAGGAGATCAAACCAGTCAGCTTGAAATCAACCATTCATTGGAAAGACTGTGGCTGAAGCTTCAGTGCTTTGACCACCTAAGCAAAGAGCCGGCTGACTGGAAAAGACCCTGATGCTGGGAAAGATTGAGCACAAGAGGGGAAGGGGTTGACAGAGGATGAGATGGTTATATACCATCACTGACTCAAAGGACATGAGTTTGAGCAAACTCCAGGAGTTAGTGAAGGACAAAGAAGCCCAGCAGGCCTAGTCCATGGGGGTTTCAAAGAGTCAGACATGACTTAGTAACTGAACAGCAACAAGTGTTTTCTCATTCAAATGATGCCTAGAAAAATTTCATCAGCTCAGCTCCAAAGAATAAACAGGAGTTTGGCATAAACAATTGATATAAGGGGTGGGGCAGAGCAAGCCTGAATGTCCAGAAGTGGGAGAATGTATGGAACACTGAGATGATGAAAGGAGAACAGAATCTGAAAGCTCGGTGGGGGTGTAATTGAGGTTGAGGAGACAGCAGGGTCCATATAAGAAGGGATCATATGTGTTATCCTGTAGAATTTAGTTGTTTTTTTTTTTTTCAATTTTTAGCTATATTTGACTTATAATATTATATCAGTTTAAGATTTTATCCTGCAAACTAAGTGGAGACAGTTTATTCAGTAGCAAGCATGATAATTTTCCATTTTATGAAGATAACTTTGGTAGCCATGTAGAAGACAAGATTACTGAGTCTTAGTTGGTAAGTGGATGACAGTGAATCTGTTGTATGATTGAGTTGAGAAGTGACAAGAGCTTGAATGAAGGTGGTGACAATGAGCATGAAAAACAGAAACGTTCCTAAAGGAGAAATAGCAGGAGATGGTGGAGAGAGGGATAAATTAGGAGCTGTGGACTAAAACATATCCCCCACTGTAAATTAGATAATCAAGGACCTACTGGGCAGCACAGGGAACTATGCTCATTAGCTTCTAATAACTTATAATGGAAAAGAATCTAAAAAACAATATTGTATATATCTGAATCACTTTTCTGTACACCTGAAACTACCATATTTAAATCAAATATATTTCAATATAAACTAGAAAAAAGTGATCCAGAATTAAAAAGGGGGCTTCTCCAGTGACTCAGTGGTAAAGAAGCTACCCGCAATGCAGGAGCTGCAGGAGACATGGGTTCGATCCCCAGGTCAGGAAAATCCCCTGGAGGAAGGCATGGCAACCCACTCCAGTATTTCTGCCTGGAGAATCCCTTGGACAAAGGAGCCTGGTGGGCTGTACAGTCCATAGGGTTGCAAAGAGTCGGCCACTGCTGAAGTGACTTAGTATGCATGCACAATTCAAAAAAAGTAATTGTTATTAGTACTGCTAGATTTGGGGGATACATAAAGAACTCATATTATTGCTAGAAACTAGCCCATAAACAGGCAAGATAGAGTGAAAAATATTAGTAGATTTTTTTCATTAGTAGATTTTTTCCTACACAGGCAGGAAAAGTAACAGACTAGAGCAAACAGCATGTTCAAAGACACAGGACTGAGAAAGAAAAGATTTCTTTTATATTCTTGTTCTTATCTACCCATTCTCTCATTCTGTATGTGATATGTTCTCTGCGTTTCAAAACGTGCCCTTCCTCTCTCATTTATTTTCATTAGTAGAAAAACCAGCTCTGTTCTACAGCCTCCAAGAGGATTTTTCTGCTGTTTTCCTTCTCTGAGATCTGTGTGTCTCATATGTACTCTGGGGTTTAATAGGTACTCAGTACTGGCTATCTATGTGAGCTTTCTCTTCACTATTAAAATCTAAAGGTTCTAGTAAAGAGGTCATACATTTTATTATTTCCTTGGGATTTAGCACCTCATTGGTTATTTTGTCTGCAATAAATATATTTGCAAATGAGTGAATGGAGAAATGGGCTTCCTAGGTGGCACTATCCTTAAAGAACCCACCTGCTAATGCAGAAGATGTAAGAGATGCATGCAGATTGCAGGTTCTATCCCTGGGTCAAGAAGATCCCCTGCAAGAGGCCATGACAACCCACTCCAGTATTCTTGCCTGGAGAATCTCATGGACAGAGGATCCTGGCAGGCTACAGTTCGTGGGGTTTCACAGAGTCTGACACGACTGAAGCACTTAGCATGAATGCAAGAATGGAGAAATGGATGGGTGCAGGCAAAGAACTGCTGGGTTAGCCCTACACCTAGTCCGAAGTGTCATTGATGCATATTGAATAAAGGAAGAAAACATGTTATAATAATGTGATTGTCATCAGAAGGATGAAATAAATCAGATTCTTAAAAGTGTATGAACACTTTTCAGCACACACTTTCTTTTCCTGTAAAACCTGATCAGTTGCTGAAAAGGTTGCTACACTGTTTTAGGAAATACATCCCTGCAGCTCAGTTCATATACAAATTCTAACATATTTGCTGTAGAAGTCTTCTTGTCCTAAAAGCCCTGTGGGTCTCTAATATATCCATGCAGCATTCTCTCTCAGAATCTTTACATCACAATATCCTTTATTCTTTCATTGTGAGGCTATTTTGTAACATCCCTAATTTGGTGCTGTGTCCTTTAATCTATTGTTCTCAGTATTTTCACATTATAATTTTCTATCTTTTTCCTCCTTTTTGTATTAGTTGACCTCCTCCTATTGGTGGATTAGAATCATTATGCGTGTGAGATTCATAGCAATTACGCTTTGAGTGTTAATAAGTATTTATTCTGATTTTATTAGGAATAATGTTATGATGATGTGGAATTATAGAAATGTGTGAATGGCTTGTGGGCCTCACAAAACAAAGCCTTTGAAACTATTGCCAAAAGCAAAAGTAAACATAGCTAGCTTCTTTAAAAATCCCTTGCTAAAATAAACATACCAAGGTTCTTAAATAAAAGTGCTAAAGCAAGTTTTCACCTACACTGATGGAGATAGAAGGATAAAGAAATGTGATATTCAGTCTACCATTTCTGGGTGAAAACTGTTTGAAGAGTCCCTAAACATACTTTTATTGTGTTTGCTTTTCTTTAAAAAATGTTCCACAGCTCTAGCTTAGAATAACTATGATTCTTTTTCTTCTCCCCAGGGAGACTAGATAAATGGCTATAACAGACAGATGCAGTTTGTTCCATGACCTAAGACCATGTTCAGATAACGGGTTACTGAAAAGGTCATACCTACATCCAGGTACAGCACTCTAAGTCGTGTATATGAATAACAATTGGTCTCAAAAATCAATAAAATGCAAGGCTAGTGACAGAGGTGATGGGACTTAGGTATAATAACATGATGACTGGTCTTAGACCAAGTGAGTTGTTGTGTGTGAGAATTTTCCTTCAAATGAAGTGTTTGATTAGGTCGTCTAGTTAAATCTCAGTGGCAAACAGGATGCCAAGATATCAGTCAATAAACCTGCACATTGCCAATTTCTGAGGATTCTGTGATAAAAGAGACTTATAATTCTTTTCCAATGACGGAGATAAATCCTAGTTTTTAAAATGTGAGCTAAGAAATGAAAATTTGGGTGATTTCTGTTTTGCCTGATTAGCCAGATTTCGTCTGCTACCGACTACTGTGAGGTATTAAAGCATCTTAACCTCATTGCATGTTGGGTTCTTAACGTGTATGATGAAAATCATAATGTTGAACAATTCCTGAGGGCATGGCAATTAACTGGCATTTATAAAACACTTTATTTTTTTAATTAATTTTTTTTTGTTTGCTTTGCTTTACAACACTGCATTCGTTTTGCTACACATAGACATGAATCAGCCACGAGTGTACATGAACTCCCAATCCTGACCCCCACTTCCCCCCTCCCGCCCCACACCCTCTCTCTGGATTATCCCCGTGCATCAGTCCCAAGCATCCTGCATCCTGCATCAAACCTGGACTGGCGATTCATTTCACTTATGATATCACACATGTTACACTGCCACTCTGCCAAACCATCCCACCCTCTCCCTTTCCTACAGAGTCCAAAAGGCCGTTCTATACATCTGTGTCTCTTTTGCTGTCTTGCGTACAGGTTTATCATTACCATCATTCTAAATTCCATATATATGTGTAAGTATACTGTATTGGTGTTTTTCTTTCTGGCTTACTTCACTCTGTATAATCGGCTCCAGCGTCCTCCACCTCATTAGAACTGATTCAAATGTATTCTTTTTAATAGCGAGTAATACTCCACTGTGTATATGTGCCACAGCTTTCTTATCCATTCATCTGCTGATGGACATCTAGGTTGCTTCCATGTCCTGGCTATTATAAACAGTGCCACAATGAACATTGGGGTACACGTGTCTCTTTCAATTCTGGTTTCCTCAGTGTGGATGCCCAGCAGTGGGATCACTGGATCATAAGGCATTTCTATTTGCAATTTTTTAAGGAATCTCCACACTGTTCTCCATAGTGGCTGTACTAATTTGCATTCCCACCAACAGTGTAAGAGGGTTCCCTTTTCTCCACACCCTCTCCAGCATTTATTGCTTGTTGACTTTTGGATCGCAGCCATTCTGACTGGTGTGAAATGGTACCTCATTGTGGTTTTGATTTGCATTTCTCTGATAATGAGTGATGTTGAGCATCTTTTCATGTGTTTGTTAGCCATTCGTATGTCTTCTTTGGAGAAATGTCTATTTAGTTCTTTGGCCCATTTTTTGATTGGGTCATTTATTTTTCTGGAGTTGAGCTGCATAAGCTGCTTGTATATTTTTGAGATTAGTTGTTTGTCAGTTGCTTCATTTGCTATTATTTTCTCCCATTCAGAAGGCTGTCTTTTCACCTTGCTTATAGTTTCCTTTGTTGTGCAGAAGCTTTTAATTTTAATTAGATCCCATTTGTTTATTTTTGCTTTTATTTCCAGTATTCTGGGAGGTGGATCATAGAGGATCCTGCTGTGATTTATGTCAGAGAGTGTTTTGCCTATGTTCTCCTCTAAGAGTTTTATAGTTTCTGGTCTTACGTTTAGATCTTTAATCCATTTTGAGTTTATTTTTGTGTATGGTGTTAGAAAGTGATCTAATTTCATTCTTTTACAAGTGGTTGACCAGTTTTCCCAGCACCACTTGTTAAAGAGATTGTCTTTAATCCACTGTATCTTCTTGCCTCCTTTGTCAAAGATAAGCTGTCCATAGGTGTGTGGATTTATCTCTGGGCTTTCTATTTTGTTCCATTGATCTGTATTTCTGTCTTTGTGCAGTACCATACTGTCTTGATGACTGTGGCTTTGTAGTAAAGCCTGAAGTCAGGCAGGTTGATTCCTCCAGTTCCATTCTTCTTTCTCAAGATTATAAAACACTTTAAAGAGAGGTGCCATGTGAGAGCAAATTATTTATGTAAACCAATAGATGGCTTATGAGCGTACCATCTGACTGAGATCTCTGTATCCGCTGACCGAGCTGGGTGTAATCAGAGAGACAGCTGGAATTTGACAACAAAATTCAAAAGTCTGGCTATTATTCCAAAATTCTCCAGACTTACAGACAGCTGATTATATGACTTTGCTCTGTAGAGTACGTTTTAACATGCTGTAAGTTTTAATCATTCTTTTCAGAGGTTTGATTTCCACCCACCTAAGAAAGAGAAACCTAAGAAAAATTATTGCAATAACCACCATATTCCTCAAAGTGGTTAAAAAATATGTAATATATATGTGAAAATATGAGCATATTAGGTAGAACAAGAGAGAAACAGTGATCTGAAAAATAAGAAACATATCAAAAAGAAGACATAAATGACTTCTGTTGAAGATGAAAACCAAAGGTGACGTGCAGAGGGTGATGAAACTGACAGCCACACTTACTTACCAGCATGTTAGTTACTCAGTCAGGTCTGACTCTTTGCAACCCCAAGGACTGTAACTCACTAGGCTCTTCTGTCCATTGAATTCTCCAAGCAAGAATATTGGAGTAGGTAACCGTTCCCTTCTCCAGGGGATCTTCCCAACCCAGGAATTGAATCCAGGTCTCCTGCATTGCAGGCAGATTCTTTATCATCTGAGCCATCAAGGAAGTCCCTAGTAACAAATACACACACAAACTGGACTCATGTTAAGTCAGTAGGCTGGTGCAAACCGGCTGAGGAGGATTGTTCTGTGTGAACCCTGGTCACTCTTTCACATCACCTTGAACAGATGGCTGTCTGTTGCTTTGTCATCAGGAAGAAGGAGAGCAGCAGCACAGCCTAAAATTCCAGGAGCCACCCCAGGGCAACGCCATCAGGGCTGGATGGAGTGGGGAGCTTACAGCAATGAGCACTACACTCATGCCCTGAGTGTCCCCTCCAGGATTCTTCCTCAGTTCTAACTTGGCAGACTGGTTCCAATGGATGGTGCCAAGAGTCAGACGGAAGAGCTGAGTCCTAGGAAGAGGCACAAGAGCCACTGCTTGTTTGCGGAAGGTAGAGCAGCCACTAAGCGAGCAGAAATTGATTTACAACAGGAAAGTCTGCCTTGAGGCATCCTCAGGCCCACCACTTGCATCCTCTAAATGCAAGAGTGGAGAATGACCACTACGGGAGCCCATGAGCCTAAGAGAACAAAAGTTCCTGAAGATAGTTCATAGTGTAAGTGTAGGACCCCGTACTATGAAACAAAGATCACAATGGACTTGCCAATGCGAATGTAACTGGAATAAATGGAAAAACAAAAGAAAATCTAAAATAGCATAATAAATATTCTCAGAAGAGATATTACAAGCTTTAAGCAGTACCAGATTTAAATACATTAGAGTAAAATGGATATCAGTTCAGTTCAGTTCAGTCATTCAGTCGTGTCTGACTCTTTGCAACCCCATGAATCGCAGCATGCCAGGCCTCCCTGTAAAAGCATAAATGTATAAAAAAAAGGGGGGGGATAAATACACCACAATGTGTTTTATAACAGAGAGCCTTCATAAAGAAGTTTCTGGCAATAGGAATATGTGGGAGCAGCTGATTAGGGAATGAGAAGGGCTGGTGAAAGGAAATCATCTTTCAAAGAAGACATCATCACAATTTCTTCATGGGGGCCAGTCCATTACAGCAGAGATAAATATTATTGTTTTATAAATACCATTGTGGTTATTGATTATTTTGGCTATTTAAGAATGAATCAGATTTTATTTTATTTTTTTAAGGACAGGAAAGCCTGGCATGATGCAGTCCATAGGATTGCAAAGAGTCAGAAATGACTTAGCAGCTGAACAACAGCAAAGCTTACAGATAGGCTGCCCAAAATACTTTTCCAATACCTATAACCCCAACCTGACTATTCTGTTATACTATCCAAGAAAAGAACACATCACTACCTGAACTCTTTGGTAAATGATTTCATAATAAGATAACAAAAATAAAATCCTTCCATGTTATATATGTACAATAATTTTAAAATGTAAATAATTTTAAAGTGATTTTATATCAGCAATCAGTTCAGTTCAGTTGCTCAGTCGTGTCCGACTCTTTGCAACCCCATGAATTGCAGCACGCCAGGCCTCCCTGTCCATCACCAACTCCCAGAGTTCACTCAGACTCACATCCATCGAGTCAGTGATGCCATCCAGCCATCTCATCCTCTGTCATCAGCAATAGAGCACTATTAAAATGAAAAAAAAAATCTTAAATTATATTGTAAAGATTTAGTATTCCAGGAAAATGTCACTTCAAAATAAACTTCTAACAGTTAATTATCAGTGATATTTAACTTGTACAAAAATTAAATATCACCATATAATCCTGTGATCATTTTATTGCTTTTGTAGACATTTCAATATTTTAAGGGTTTTCAAGTAACAATGAGAAAGCCTTACCCTGAGCTCCATTGTTAGTTTTGTTTGAAAAACCATATGACATTCTTATTCCTTGTTTTACAAATATACCTTCACAAAAGTGAAAGAAAGTGAAGTCACTCAGTCATGTCCGACTCTTTGCGACCCCATGGGCTGTAGCCTACCAGGCTCCTCCCTCTATGGGATTCTCCAGGTAAGAATACTGGAGTGGGTTGCCATTTTGTTTTCCAGGGGATCTTCCTGACCCAGGGATCGAACCTGGGTCTCCCGCATTCCAGGCAGATGCTTTAACCTCTGAGCCACCAGGGAAGCCCTTCACAAAACAAGAGAAAAATAGTACATTGTTACCAAGAAATAAGTATCTAATTATAGTGTAGTGAAAGTGAAGTCGCTCAGTCGTGTCCAACTCCTAGCAACCCCATGGACTACAGCCTACCAGGCTCTTCCGTCCATGGGATTTTCCAGGCAAGGGTACTGGAGTGGGGTGCCATTGCCTTCTCAATTATAGTGTATATGTTGTTAAAATCCCAAGAATTAGCTTCAGTAAATATGAAATATAATAAAGCTTAGCCATGATCATAAAAGACTGTAGGAACTGATAACTTCTATTTCAGTATTTAAAGTTTACTAGCAGTTGCATGATTTACAGATGAAGTGATAAATACTATACTTTCTTACCCTTATATAGATGATAAAAGGTTATGTAAAATATAGTATAGTATATAAATGAAAATATAAAAGCTTTTATTGATACAGGTAAAAGATTCAGTTCAGTTCAGTTGCTTAGTCGTGTCCCACTCTTTGCAACCCCATGGACTGCAGCATGCCAGGCTTCCGTGTCCATCACCAGCTCCCAGAGTTCATTCAAACTCATGTCCATTGAGTTGATGATGCCATCCAACCATTTCATCCTCTGTCATCCCCTTCTCCTCCCATTGAAAGTTCTTCAGTCTTTCCCAGCATCAGGGTTTTTTTCCAATGAGTCAGTTCTTCACAAAAGGTAATCAAAGTATTGGAATTTCAGCCTCAACATCAGTCCTTCTAATGAACATTCGGGACTGATTTCCTTTAGGATAGTCTGGCTGGATCTTCTTGCAGTCCAAGGGACTCTCAAGAGTCTTCTCCTACATCACAGTTCAAAAGCATCAGTTCTTTGGCACTCAGCTTTCCTTATAGTCCAACTCTCACATGCATACACAACTACTGGAAAAACCATAGCTTTGAATAGATGGACTTATGTTGGCAAAGTGATATCTCTGCTTTTTAATATGCTATCTAGGTTGGTCATAGCTTTTCTTCCAAGGGGCAGTTCAGTTCAGTTCAGTTGCTCAGTTGTGTCCGACTCTTTGCTACCCCATAAAACACAGCATGCCAGGCCTCTCTGTCCATCACCAACTCCCGGAGTTTACCCAACTCACGTCCATTGAGTCAGTGATGCCATCCAACCGTCTCATCCTCTGTCGTCCCCTTCTCCTCCTGCCCTCAATCTTTCCCAGCATCAGGGTCTTTTCAAATGAGTCAGTCTTTGCATCAAGTGGCCAAAGTATTAGAGTTTCAGCTTCAACATCAGTCCTTCCAGTAAACACTCAGGACTGATCTCCTTTAGGATGGACTGGTTGGATCTCGAAGGTGCAAGTGTCTGTTAATTTCAAGGCTGCAGTCACCATCTGCAGTGATTTTGGAGCCCAAGAAAATAAAGTCTGTCACTGTTTCCATTGTTTCCCCATCTATTTGCCATGAAGTGATAGGACCAGATGTCATGATCTTAGTTTTCTGAATGTTGAGTTTTAAGCCATCTTTTTCACTCTCCTCTTTCGCTTTCATCAAGAGGCTCTTTTGTTCTTTGCTTTCTGCCATAAGTCTGGTGTCATCTGCATATCTAAGGTAAAAGATAAACACTTTTTATTGGTTTGAATACTTAGTAGCAATTTGAATCCTCGCCAGACTTAAATAAAATAGTAAAGACCCATTTTATTATATACATTCCTGCTAGTGGAGTAACATCACCAGAACTTACATTTCCCAAAGTCTCATCCTTGTCAACTTCTCATAAAAACAGTGATTTCTGATTGGGTACATTTATGGTAAATGAAGTAGTTAACACTATTGTTTGTTCATAGACGTGAAATATATTTAATAGACAATGTTGTAAATTTAGAGGTATAAAATCTAGATGTCCCTCATTGAAACATCCCCCATTTTGCTTACTGATGCCTGGAGGCATATTACTAGATATCTATGTCCCATACTGTGTAGCTTTAAACACCATCCACAGTCAAAGATTATAGGGTATAAGTTAAGTATGTACAGCCAGTGTTGTTATTATTTTAAAAAGGATGTTCTGCCACAGTATGTAGATTATGTAAAAGTCACTCGGTTGTGTCCTTTTGTGACACCATGGCCTTCAGGCTCCTCCGTCCATAAAATTCTCCAGGCAAGTATACTGGAGTGAGTTGCCATTCCCTTCTCTAAAGGATCTTCCCAACCCAGAGATCAAATCCAGGTCTCTTGCATTGAAAGGCAGATTCTTTACCATCTGAGCCACTGGGAAACATGTCTAAGTGTTTGTACTCAAAAAGTTCCTTTTAATTTAATTATGTCAAACTTTGATAAATAATACTGTATAATGTAGCTTTGCAGTAAATTCCATACATTCCAGCCCCAACCTTCATCACGGGTGAATGACAGTTGTAATAAATTGGTTTTGGTTCGGCAGTACTGAGAAAATATTTTATGTGAGTATATCAGTGTTCATGAGTACTTCAAGATAATAGCTTTGTGTTTATTAAGAACATATAGAAAAGAACATAAGTTGATTTTTAAAATGCTTAAGATGGGTAAAATGGGTATTGGCTTAAAAAGAAAACTCCCAATGTTAAAGTTAAGTTTAAACCTATAGATGTATCCAGAGAAGATTTTTCTGTAGTTCTAGGTAATAATCACATATCAATGTGTCCAGAATTTAGGGAGGTAGGAAAAACAGTTCAGTAAGACAACGGAGAAGTGCAGAACTAATACGATTATAAGCTGAAAACAAAATTTGAAATATTCTGTCTTTCACCACTATGAGTGAGCTACAACTGATTCCTCAACAGCTTTGACAAGGCTTTGAGTGTTGGAAAAAATCTTTACAATGTAACCTCTTGTTTGGGGTAGGTGAATACCTATAGCACCATAGAGATCCCCGTCCTTTGCTAAAAGTCAAGGAGTAAAGCCAAGTGTGGGAATTCTAAAAGATTCTTATCTTTTTACCTTTTTCTTTCCATGTTCCTTTTGTATTCTGGGTCAAAGGAGAAGAAGAAGAAGAAGAGATAGGCGTGTTAGACCATAATAAGAAATCATACGTGGACACTGGTGTTTCTCTACGTTTGTTTTTCTATCTAGTATACAGGAAGAATTAAAGCATGGTCAAGGAATAGTTGAGGACATCGCTGTTGAAATTTAAATTTTAAACTCAGTTCTGTTAGTGACCCTCCCGACTTGACCCCCAGCAAGGGCCTAACCAGATCTTGGAGCCAGTAAAAGGAGACTCAGTGAGTTCAGATGCAAAGGAAGCTTTTCCTTTATCAGAAAAGGGAGCAATGGCGAGGTGGCAGGTTTTGCTCTACAGTGTATCTCTTCCTGACAGGCTGAGAGGGTGGGACTATGAAATCAGCTTCTCCTCAGAGGGAAGCGTGTGGAGTTCCCGCGGGTGAGAGGCAGCCCCTGCCCTGCCCTAGGTAGTCACTTCAGATTGAAGTGCCGGGAGCAGCATTCCCTCTCGCCAGCGCCATCTTGAATTTCAGTGTCAGGTACGGCATGAACTTCCCGACCCAGGGACTGAACCCGGGTCTCCCGCACTGCGTGCAGGCGCTTTACCCTCTGAGCCACCGGGGAGTTCCTACACAGGCTACCCACCTCCGTCTTTGTCCTGTGCAGTCTCTGCACTTGGTCTTCCGCCACCATCTTGAAATTGCAGCGTTGTGCCCGGGCCACGGCCATCTTGAATTGCAGCGCTGTGTTTGGCGCGTCTCCTCACAGCGCATCAGCTGAGGCCTGAGCACAGCCATTTTGTGTCAGAAACTCGGAAGTGTCAGGTGAGAGGCCTTTACCCTAGGCCTGGGAGGCAGCAAAACAGACCAAGCTCAAAGGAAAGGAAAAAGGTTTAGATTTTACTTTTTTACCCTGATTCCTTTTATTCCCCAGGGCTTGCTAATGGGTTTTACCTGTATCATTAACTTTCTGATAGACTTTGAGTTTTACATTATCTCATTTGTATTCAAGATAGATAAATACATGGAGATATGAAGCAAATAATTTAGTAAATATCTGCTACATGTTGGACTGTTCAGATACATACAGCCAGAGAGTAAGGGAAAATAATCTATGTTGTTTTTATGAGAGGAGATTTTGAAGAACTTTTTATTGTCCTTTTTTTTAAAATCTTTGTATTGTGTGAAATTTCCCTATGATCTTCATTATAGGGAATAATAATATACATTATTCAGACATTTTGTTACTTTTTCTTTTTATGTTTTTTAATTAGAGTATTGTCTCAGCTACTGGTATACATACATCGCTTCCCTCCCACATCTGGTTTTCCTTTTAATTGCCAAGATAATAGAGGAGGAGTTCTTCATGATAGTATGTGTTACCTGTGTACAGACATTAGTTTTATAGATAAGAAGAATCAAGTGCTATGTATAAATTTTTATTGTCTTTCACCAGCATCAAGTACAGAGAATTTCATGTTATGCACATGTTATATATAATATATAGTGTGTTTAGACTTGTCTCACTTTTCTAAATCATCGTCTAAAAGCCTGTAGAACTCTGAAAATCGAAGAGTCCTTGAAGTTGTAGAATAAATTTTACTACATGAAGATTATCTTTTAAAATATGCCACAGACCATTAACATATTGATGTTCAGTTGTTCATCAGCTGTCTGGCTATACTGCTTTCAGGATCCCCCTGTATCATTTTAGCATGCCTATTAATTTTTAGGTATTTCCTTGCTTTTTAGCACACGTAGACTGTAGAGGCTCATTGCATAATATATCTACATCAACACTAGAATCATATACCTCTCCAGGGAGTCCTGATTTTTTTCAGTGGAGAATGGTTTTGAGAATCAAAGCCTTATCATGAATTTTTGGAGCTAGTGTCACTGTTTGGGGAGGTTATTGTGTTAGATAGAATTAGGAAATATATATTATAGTGTATATTATACATTGTGTTTTCAGTGTTGTACTTAAACTTATGTACTTGCAAGCACACACATGTGGATGTTATTTATCATGAATATCACAGTGATAATTCTAGTTTCAATCTTGTCCTTCTAGCTCAAAGTGTTTCTTATGCTGTTATCCACCCCATACATATATCTCTCTTCTCCTGTGAGAGAACAACCCTGATATTAAACAGAATCATAATATTTGTACATCTCCATTCTTCAATAATCATATTGTCATTACCAACAATTATCAACAGTAATGCACAAAGTAAAATAAAAGTATATTTTGCAGTTTTGTTATTTTTCTCTTTAAGAATGTATTGTCTGGGTTAACAATATAAAAGATTTATTTTCTTTTCCTCCTTTGTCAGTGTGTACTTCATTTTGAAACATAGAAAATAGTATTAAAGGATATTAATTCAAATAGGTAAAACTTATAATAGTTGGTTAAAAAGAGGAATAAGTTTTATAATATGGAATTAAGGACATGACAGAAAATTACCAGTGTAAATGAGTATTTGTACACAATTTAAGATCTTTCCACAATTAAATTATGTAGTGGGATAAGAATACTGATCAATTTGAGTAAACTAAAAACAATGTAATGCACAGAGTAATTATTAAATGATACAATAAAGTTAAAATTATAAGACAAATTTACAAATGTAATTGGATTTAACTGACCCATGGAAAGAAAAATGATTTTGAGTTGGTTCAGAAAAACAACAGCCATGTTATGTGGTATATAAGAAATAAACCAAACAAACCAAAACAACCTTTCAGAAAAGTTAAAGAAAGAAAGAAAAGGGCCAAAACATACTAGAGAAATGACAACCTAAGAAGAAGGGTTTACAAGCTCACGAACACAGAGAAGAGTAGGAAGTTACTAGGGCTGGCAGTTGGAGGGTGGGCAAAATGAATGAATGGGACCAAGAGATACAGATTTCTAGCTATAAAACAAGTCATGGAGATGTAACGTACAGAATGATGACTATGGTTAATAATACTGTATTGTATATATGGAAGTTGCTAAGATAATCAAAAGTTTTCATCACGAGAAAGGAAAAATTCTGGTACAATGCATGGTTGCAGATGTTAACTAGACCTATTGTGATCATCATTTTTGCAATGTATATAATGTATATTAAATTATTATGTTGTACACCTGTATCTAATGTTATGTATGTCAATTATACCTCAATTTAAGAAGGAGAGTTAACTGTTCTGATAATGACAAAAGTAATAGCAAAAATAAATAAACTGGAAAAAAATGACCCTTCATAATACTATTATAATATTATTGCATATCATATGATTCAATAAATAAATGACATTATACAATTCAAGAGAAACGCTGGACTGGAAGAAACACAAGCTGGAATCAAGATTGCTGGGAGAAATATCAATAACCTCAGATATCAGATGACACCACCCTTATGGCAGAAAGTGAAGAGGAACTAAAAAGCCTCTTGTTGAAAGTGAAAGAGGAGAGTGAAAAAGTTGGCTTAAAGCTCAACATTCAGAAAACGAAGATCATGGCATCTGGCCCCATCACTTCATGGGAAATATATGGGGAAACAGTAGAAACAGTGTCAGACTTTATTTTTTTTGGACTCCAAAATCACTGCAGATGGTGATTACAGCCATGAAATTAAAAGACGCTTACTCCTCGGAAGAAAAATTATGACCAACCTAGATAGTATATTCAAAAGCAGAGATATTACTTTGCCGACTAAGGTCCGTCTAGTCAAGGCTATGGTTTTTCCTGTGGTCATGTATGGATGTGAGAGTTGGACTGTGAAGAAGGCTGAGCGCCAAAGAACTGATGCTTTTGAACTGTGGTGTTGGAGAAGACTCTTGAGAGTCCCTTGGACTGCAAGGAGATCCAACCAGTCCATTCTGAAGGAGATCAGCTCTGGGATTTCTTTGGAAGGAATGATGCTAAAACTGAAGCTCCAGTACTTTGGCCACCTTATGCGAAGAGTTGACTCATTGGAAAAGACCCTGATGCTGGGAGGGATTGGGGGCAGGAGGAGA
The DNA here is from genome assembly GCA_006408695.1 of Aepyceros melampus. Lineage (NCBI taxonomy): Eukaryota > Metazoa > Chordata > Mammalia > Artiodactyla > Bovidae > Aepyceros > Aepyceros melampus. Next base: position 21,843 of record SJXQ01009764.1, on the reverse strand, counting down.
AGGGGACGACCGAGGATGAGATGGCTGGATGGCATCACGGACTCAATGGACATGAGTCTGAGTGAACTCCGGGAGTTGGTGATGGACAGGGAGGCCTGGCGTGCTGCGATTCATGGGGTCGCAAAGAGTCGGACACGACTGCGTGACTGAACTGAACTGAACTGAACTGATACAATTCAAAATTAGCATAACATTTTTAAGAATATCTGTACAACAAATAACATGGCAACTTCATGATAAAATATGACTCTTCACTAACAATAATTTCAATATTGTAATATTCTCTGTTTCCTGATCATGCTAAAAGCATAGGTAATATGTGGATTTATTTGCTCTTTTCTCTTTCTCTTTTGGAGGAGATATTTAGGTGTATTTTTGCCTAATATTAATAGACAACTCTAAGGAGATGCAGTTATTTCCTTTATAGTTTCATAATCCTAGTATAATAGGTATGATTATTTTTCATTTAAAGATGAAATAATTTCCCTGAACTCTAAAGATTATTTATGGTTCATCCACAAATGTCAAAGACATCTTAAAACATTTTCAGAGTCCCAACTTTGTGATAATAGCAAAGTTCTTTAAAAAAAAATCATTGAATATATGTAAAATATTTGACATCTCATTACCAAAGGGCATGGTCCTTTTGCTGTGATAATATAAAATAATTTGGTGAGAAATGGAACGTACAGAATAATCAGAGTAACCTTGCTTATTTTGGGATGTATATTTGATAAAGCTTTAGAAGCAAACATAAGGAAAATTCAAAGAATTTTAATTTTGTATTATTATATATGTTTGATGCTTTATTTTATAATTACCCTATATTGTGTTTGCATTCTTTTGAGACCAAGGATAAATACTGTTAAATTAACAATGTAGCATAAAGTATTAATATTTTCAAAGGAATTTATTACTTATGTATCATCAATATACCTTGTGCATTATGAAATATATTTTGGACTTTTCAAGTTGTATTAGCCAATTTTCTTTTCCACGACATTATCCATTCAACTCAAAAATCACTATATCCACCTTGAATTCCCTACTATTTATCTTTGCCTCTTTTTTCTCATTTCCTATCATAGTATAATTAAAGAAATGGTATAGTGAATATTTCTTTTATAAGATGTTTGGTCAACATTTCAGGTTTGTTTGAGAATTTCTGTCTGATTTCTAACTTATGTTCTCTCAACTCTAGAATCTAAAAATAAATATTGGCCAGTATTCTCAGAAAATTAAATATTGAGAAGTGACTGATTCTAGGAGAGACTTTTCGAAGTTTCTTCTTAATGTTGAAATCTTACACAAAAGTATATATAATGCATAACACCTATAAGAATTAATAAATAACAAGAAGAAATAGCTATAATTTCTGCATAGGAAAAAAAAGCATAGAGATACGGAGAGATAATTCCAATGCATTTTACCCATTGCCATTTCCTCTTCTGCTCCCTTTTATTTCTACTTAAAAAATTATGTGTGTTTCTCTAAATAATATGGCTTTGTTTTGCCTATTTTTGAACTTTATGTAGTTGGAATCATATGTATATTTTATTGTATTTTTTTTCCTTAAAATTTGGTTTGAAAGATTTATCTATGCTGTAATTTTTCATTTTTATTTTCGTGAAATATTGTCTTTTGACATGTATTTATCTAGATACTGTGAAAAACAATCAGCTGGGTTCCAGTGGAATGCTTGTGGATAAGGCTCTCTTAATTTAAATGCCTTAGTGATAAGTGACAGAGAAGGCAATGGCAACCCTCTCCAGTACTCTTGCCTGGAAAATCCCTGGTGGGCTGCAGTCCATGGGGTTGTGAAGAGTCAGACACGACTGAAGAGATTTAGCAGCAGCAGCAGTGATCAGTGAATGCAGTGTTCTATGCTATATATTTATGAATGAGAATCCTGTTCATAGCCCATTTGTATCTTCAAATGTGCTTGATAATATTAAAATGTTTTATTTAATGGTTTTATCCAGTTAAATTTCCACTAAAATTGTGTAAGCTTTGAGTTTCTTCTGTACACTTAGCTAGATGTCAAGCAATTCTGTTTTTAAAACATTTTCCTCTGCTTTATATGGCATTTCCCTGGAAAAGAAAATGGCAACCCAGTCCAGTAGTCTTGCCTGGAAAATTCCATGGACAGAGGAGCCTGCTGGGCTCCAGTCCATGGAGCCGCAAAAAGTTGGACACGACTGAGTGACTGAGCATATATGGCATTTTAAATTGATATTTCTAATAAGATAGAGCATTTTTTATATTTCATTGACTATCCCTATTAGCCTATTTTATACTTCCTATTTTTATTGACATTTCCAGCTGTTCCTACCCAGCACTTCTTAGAACCTATTTCTGTTTTGCATTAAATGATGAGTTCTCAATGATGTGAGAATTGTGCATGAAGGAAGCTCGCTTAGTGTTGAGACTTCTACCACTAACCCTGTACCAACAATGCCTCATAATTTAAATTTTATTTATAATACACAATTTAGAGAGACTGATCATATCCTTTTAAAAGTCTTTTTTTTTTTAATGATAATAACTCAGATCTTTCTCCTGATAAATATTAAACCATGCAGATGAGGAGACTGGTTGAGAGTAATCATTCTTTAGGGAATACTGGAGTATAGAGGGGCTAAGTCACAGACCTGCTATTAAGCCTTTCCTTTCTTCTGAAATATTGATGCCAAGGGTTGGAAATACACTCATGACATAGGCATATTCAATACTCTGATAATGTTGTGTATTTCTGCATACAGACTTTCATGCAGGACAGAAAAATGGCCAAAGCATTTAACTTTATAGATATTAAGTTAATTTTCAGAAATAACTATAACACATTGTTTTTCACTGTTTTGAGCTGGAGGGTTAATCCAAATAAATAATCTGACTTATCATTAGAGGAAACCAGAATGCAGGAGCATGAAGAATGTGACTTGACCTGAAGCAAAGGACACTCACAACAACCTTCTTTCCAAGTCCAAGTTCTTAACAAGTGAAAGAATATCACAAATAAAAAATATCATTGTCCTAAGTGTCCATGGGTATATACGATACAGCTCTGCTTTATCTTTTGTTTCTTTAATCTTTTGTGAGTTATATTTTTTTCTGGTGAGATTAAATCAATATTGAGGATTAGTTATTTTGAGATGTTGCCTCTGAGACCATGTTCTTTATTAAAATGAGGCACATCTGCAAAGTGAATTAACAACTTATAATAAAATTTATGTTTGACTCAAGAAAAATATGGCTAGAATGGAGAAAAATGTATCAGGCTTCCACAGGATTAACATCAACAACAGACTATAATAGTTCTCATCTCCACGTAAACATGTAAACAGGGTATTTAATAAGTAGCCAAAAAAATGTCAACGCCGAAGGAGAAAGATATACTTCTTTTCCTCTCATTTTGCTTATAACTCAGATTGGAAACTACAAACCCCTGTGCTATACCTCCAAACTGTTCTTCTGGTGTTGTGTGTGCCTACTCCATTATTTTCTGAACAGCTCTCTTCTTCCTGGAATTCCACAGCTGCACATGCTCCAGACTGAAGCGAGCCTCAGGAAACCCAGCCCTCTACATTAGCCTTCCAACTCCTGGTAATGAAGTTTTCCAACAGGAATTAATTATGACAAGGAAATGCAGCTGCAGCATATTCACTCTTGCTGAGATCAAATTTGAAAATAGTGTCGATTTCTCCCATTTATTGAAATCCATTCATCCCACAAGACAAGAATGGCTTATTTCCAAGCTGTGAGGTGGGGAAACATATTAATGGTCAAAACCAAAGCAAAGCAAAATAAACAAATATAAAAGCCCATAGATTCAGAAATTATATGACCTTATAAACAACATGAAAATATGTTTTTAAATGTCTTTGCTACACATGTCTTTTTTCTCTTTTTCAAAATAGGCTTATTTTTTCCCACTCAATAATATTTCTTTTTTTTTTTTTTTTAGTTAACTATCTTTTCCTTTCTCAAGAGCAGTATTGATATTTTTAATTCTCAAATATAAAATATGTAACCCCATTGATAGTTAAATATTATTAGCCATTATATTAGAATGTTACATTTTAAATTCAGTATGGCATATTGTTTTGTTTTTAGTGGTCTAAACGTAGGAGAGTATATTGTGGTGTGTACCATCAGTGAAACAACTTCAGTAGTGAAGTTGTTTTTGAAGTGAATTTAATAAAGAGACTATTAAATGAGAAATTATTAGGTAAAGAGATAACTTATTACTGGACAATTTTCTGCAAGTTAACTTCCAGAATTCAGTGATTTCTGCCCTTTCTTTCCCTACCCTTACCTATATATTGAATTCCTTTCTCAGTTTCTAGCAATTCTGTAGTAAATATTTGGAGTTTTCAAATTAAATATATCTAAACATGAATTTTTTAATGGAAAAACCTATGATGGTTTTTATCATTAATAATTGTTTGTAGATGAAAGAATGCAGTCAGATAAGAATTTCACATTCTTTTGCGAAAAACTTCATTTCCTTTGAATACATTTTCACAACAGCTAATTGGTATTCCCAGTATTATATTTATAAAAAACTATGCTTCCCTGGTAGCTGAGTGGTAAAGAATCCACCTGCCAATGCAGGAAATGCAGGTTCAGTTCCTGGGCCGGGAAGATCCCCTGAAGTAGAAAATGGCAAACCATTTGCCAACCAACCCATTTGGTGGACTATAGTCCATGGGGTCACAAAGAGTCAGGCACGACTTGTAACTGAGAATGCACGCATGCACGTGCTTGAATAGAGTGTTTCTCATGTTACAGAAGTTGGACTCAACAGGATAATCATCATTTCTATCTGCTAAAACATCACTTCTCTCCTCTGTAGAGTCTTCTTAGATTTATAATAACAAGGGTTAAGAACTTTTCTTCCAAAATACATACAACCTGACTTTTGCATATGGGCTTCCTATGTGGTTCAGTGGTAAAGAATCCATCTGCTAACGCAGGAGATGGGTTCAATCCCTAGGTGGCAAGATTCTGTGGAGGAGGAAATGGCAACCCACTCCAGTATTCTTGCCTGGAGAATCCCGTGGACAGAGGAGCCTGGAGGGCTACAGTCCATAGGGTCCCAAAAAGGGTCAGACACCACTTAGCACACAAGCACACACATTCAATAGTTGCATAGGATTTTATGGTTTTCACAGTGATTTAATATATATTCTTGAATCTCCTCAACAGTTCTATAGGTGGGAAGAGCAGGTATTATATTCCTCAATTTGCAAAGTAATACACTAAGAGTAATGACTGATTTTATAGTGTAATATAGCATATATGTTAGAACTATGAAAACTTATGTACTCAGTTTTTCCACAGCTTGGTATAACTTTTAAAAAAATGAGATTATTCTCCTGTACTTGATTCAGTCTCTACCTCCATTGTATACATAATCAGATACTTTATAAATTTATCCATTCTAGACTTCTATGGCATTTAATAAGATAACTTTATGTTCATATGTATTATATTCATATTGTGAACATCTATTACTCTATTTTTCAAATATGTACATTTTAGATACCAGATTTTGTTTAACTTTGTCATTGCAGAAAGAGATATGTTTTATAATACAGGGAGAATATCTAGAATGGAGAATCACAACATGACTTAGTTTTAGTAGAAGAGGTATTTGTGGTTTTTATACATCCAGGTTTGTACTCGTGTATTACCTTTTAGATGACTGCACATTATCAGACTGTGTAGTTCAGTTTGATTCCCTACCAGTTATAGAAGTTAATATATGACCTAATGCTGACCAGTTTGATTCCATTACCTGTCTGGCTCTAACCCTTGTTTCAGGATGACTATGTGAACTATGAGAGCTTATTCATCATTATTCTAAAACTTTTGCAAAACTCTTGACAAGAAGGTCATATTAGTGAGGATTTTCTAGAGAAGCAGAACCAACAGGATATGGGGATATATGGTAAGGAATAATCCTGACCCTGGTTATAAATTGCTCTCAGAAAGTAAGAAGTATATTTAAACCAGCATATGAGGATTATGAGGTTTAGGTACTGGGAAAAGTTGAGTGTGAAAGCAAAGAAACAGACAGCCTTTGATTCTAAGTAGGAAACCCATGGAGTATGTAATCTATACAAAGATGCCTTTCTGGATTATATACTAGACTCATGAGAAACATTTCCTGTCCATGCCAATGTATCAGGAATACAATTTTATTTATCTGATCGAGATAAATACTTTCCTAGGAGAAGGCGATGGCACCCCACTCCAGTACTCCTGCCTGGAGAATCCCATGGACGGAGGAACCTGGTAGGCTGCCGTCCATGGGGTCGCTAAGAGTCGGACACGACTGAGTGACTTCACTTTCACTTTTCACTTTCATGCCTCGGAGAAGGCAATGGCAACCCACTCCAGTGCTCTTGCCTGGAGAATCCCATGGACAGAGGAACCTGGTATGCTGCCGTCCATGGGGTCACACAGAGTCGGACACGACTGAAGCGACTTAGCAGCAGCAGCAGCAGCAGCAGCAGCAGCAGAAGACTAGAATGTAGAAGCAGATGTGAAGATTCTCATGCCTCCGACTGTTAAACTTATACCTGATATGATGATGTCCTTCTATGTGTTCATGAACAAGACAACTTTGAAAAATTAGGTCCTTCACTGGGACCCATGATTTTAGAATTAAGTATTACGAGGAAAACTTAGATTTACTAAGCCTCATCATACAGAATTAAGAAAATACATTAAGTCCTCAAAACACTTTGAAGGGAGAAATCTAAAGAGGATGCCAGTGGGAAATCTGAAAGTTCAGATAACAATGATTTGATTGGTCCCGAAGATGTGGTTCCAACTTACATCTTCCATTTCTTCTTATCCACTGTCCACCTTCTCCTTTCATTTCAACTTTCCTAAAGTCCTTTTTGAAAAAAAACTTTTACTCTCACCTACTTTAGGGTGTTACCTTGTGTTCTTGTGTAGAACACTGTTCCTACCCCTAAGACTTGCTATTTTCTACTTATAATTTACAGAATAAATGGACCTCCTCTGAAAGTATCACTGATTATTATAGAATTAAGTTAGGTCCTCTTTTTAAAATTTTTTTTAATTGGAGCATAATTGCTTTACAATATTCTGATAGTTCCCACTGGCTATTGTTCGTATGTATGGTAATGCATGTTTCCACACTACTCTGTCAGTTTGTCCTGTCCTCTCCTTCCTCTCACAGCGTCTGCAAGTCTGTCCTCTATGTCTGTGTGTCCATTGCTGTGCTGCAGATAGATTCAGCAGTACCATCTCTCTTGATTCCATATGCATGCATTAATGTACAGTGTTTCTCTTTCTGACTTTCTTCACTCTGTATAGTAGGTCCTCTTTTTTGTATGTTCCCTAAATGCTGTGCAGTCTGCCTTCCCACTGGTTTCCACATTTCTGAGTATTAATTTTTTTCCCTGTCATCCCTTCATGTCTATAAGCCACAGATGATTAGGCACCATGTCTTTTTTTTTTTTTTTTAATCTCTTTATCTCGAACTTTTGGCACAGTACCTAGAACAAAGCCAGCATTCAGAATAATAGTTGACTGCTGAACTGTGGCCAACAGAGAGGTTTCATGGACCTAAAGGTCATTGTTTCTAAAATTTATATACTTATGTAGGTGTAGATAAAGTAAAACATGGGATTTCTACTACCAGTTATGGCAGAGTAAGTGGTGTCAGTCTAATCTATCTATAAACAAACATCAGTTCAGTTCAGTTGCTCAGTCATGTCCAACCGTTTGCGACCCCATGAATTGCAGCACACCAGGCCTCTCTGTCCATCACCAACTCCTGGAGTTCACTTAGACTCATGTCCATTGAGTTGGTGATGCCATCCAGCCATCTCATCCTCTGTCTTCCCTTTCTCTTCCTGCCTCCAATCCTTTGCAGCATCAGAGTCTTTTCCAACGAGTCAACTCTTTGCATGGGGTGGCCAAAATATTGGAGTTTCAGCTTTAGCATCAGTCCTTCCAAAGAACACCCAGGGCTGATCTCCTTTAGAATGGACTGGTTGGATCTCCTTGCAGTCCAAGGGACTCTCAAGAGTCTTCTTCAACACCACAGTTCAAAAGCATCAATTCTTCGGTGCTCAGCTTTCTTCACAGTCCAACTTTCACATCCATACATGACCACTGGAAAAACCATAGCCTTGACTAGACAGACCTTTGTTGGCAAAGTAATGTCTCTGCTTTTGAATATGCTATCTAGGTTGGTCATATCTTTCCTTCCAAGGAGTAAGCATAATTTTGTGGTTGCAATCACCTTCTGCAGTGATTTTGGAGCCCCCCAAAATAGTCTGACACTGTTTCCACTGTTTCCTTGTTTATTTCCCATAAACAAACATAAAATGGGACAAAACATACAAAACAGCTACCTGCAACACTAGACAGTCATCCATGCAAGAATGTGTTTTCTGAAAGAAGGAAAGCACATGAGGTCAGTCCCATGATCGCCCTGGCTCTTTGATCAGGAAACTTTCCTGACAATAAGGCATTGAGCTAGAGTCCAAGCTGTATGCAGCATTCTAAATGTGTTGAGGAGGCTGAGATCAGGGTTAGGGCAACTAGATATTTGAACTCAGCAGAGCAAGGAATGATAATAGAGGGAGCTTCAAAAAAGGGAGTCCCATGAGGACTTGGCTCAAGGATGGACTGTCCATATGCAAGCTAGCTACCCAAGACCAACCAATCAGATTGAGGCCCTATAAAACTAGTACTGCTTAAGACCTTGATTTTCCAACCTGACCAGAATGGAGAATCCACCTTAAGACCTCTTTAGAACCTTGAGCATCTAGCTGAATATCACAAAGTCTGAGTTAGTAGAAAGGACCATGCTATAGAGGAAGAATTACTCTAGTTTTTGCTAAATCCAAATCCAAGCTTTCACTAGCTTGAGTTCAGCCTAAATCTTGGTAGACAACTGGAGGTTTTTGCAGATTACTCATCAAAGCACAAAATCAAGCATATGTAAGTGTTAGTTTTATAAATACAAGTTAATCCACACCTGGTTTCCCTGGTGGCTCAGAGGTTAAAGCATCTGCCTGCAATGCAGGTTCAATCCCTGGGTCAGGAAGATACCCTGGAGAAGGAAATGGCAACCCACTCCAGTATTCTTGTCTGGAGAACCCCATGGACAGAGAAGCCTGGTGGGCTACAGTCCACGGGGTCTCAAAGAGTCGGACATGACTGAGCGACTTAACTTTAACTTTAATCCACACTTAGACACATGGATTTTATGGTATCACCTACCAGCCCCAGTAGAGGAATTCATTGCCAGACTCTGCTGAAACCAAAGAAAAAGAAAGAAAATCTTAAAAGCAGAAAGAGAAATACATTACATACCAGAGAACAAAGTGAAAAATGATGTCTGACTTCTCATCATAAATAACAGAGACCAGAAGACAAGGTAATGAACTTTTAAAGCCTGAAAAAAGAAGAAAAAGAAAAGAAAAACAACAACTATAAACACAGCATTCTATATTCAGCAATAATATAATTCAGAAACAAGACTGAAAAAAATTACATTTTAAGATGGACAAATGCTGAGAGAATTAATTGCGAACAGAAATACACTACAAAAATGCTAAAGGATATTCTTCAAGCTGAAAGCAAATGTTAACAGATGGAGAGCTGTATTATAAGGAATAATGAGGAGGACAAGTAAATGTGAAAGAAAATGCATTATTATTTTTCTAACTTATGTTTTCCTGAAAGACAACAAGCTGTTTAAAGTCAAAGTCATAAAAATAAGAGTTGGCTTTTATAATATATATATATATAGAAATAAAATATAGGAATACCTTGTTTTATTGTGCTTTGTAATTAATACATTTTTTTACAAACTGAGTGTGTGTGGCAACCCTGCATTAAGCGAGTGTGGATTCCAATTTTCCAATAGCATTTGCTCACTTTGTGCCTGTGTCACATTTTAGTAATTCTCACAATATTTCAGGTATTTTGATTATTTTATTTTATTTGTTATTGTAGCCTGTGGTCAGTGACCTTTGATGTTATTGTTATGACTTGCTGAAGGTCCAAGTGATGGCTAGCAGTTTTTAACAATAAAAATATTTCTAATTTAAGGTGTGCCCTTTTTTTAATTTTAGATTTTAATTTTAATTCCACATATATCAATTATATCAGACAGAATTTATATTTCTCTTTCTGACTTATTTAGATAAATACCTTCCAGCTCCATCCACATTGTTGCAAAAGACACAATTTTATTCCTTTTTATGGCTGAGTTATATTCTATTGTGTGTATATATATGCCACATTTTCTTCATCCATTCATCTGCTGATGGACACTCAGACTGCATCCATATCTTAGCAATTGTTTATAATGCTCCTGTGAACATTGGGGTGTATGCATCTTTTTGAATTAGTGTTTTCAGGTTGTTTTTTTTTTTTTTTTCTGATATATACCCAAGAGTGGAATTGCTGGGTTATATGGTAGTTCTATTTTTAGATTTTTGACAAACCTACATAATGTTTTCCACAGGGGTTGCATCAATTTACATTCTCACCAACAGTGTACAAAGATTCCTTTTTGTCCACGTCCTTGCCAGCATTTGCTGTTTGTGTTCTTTTTAATGATCGCATCCTGACAGGTGTGAGGTGATGTCTTATTGTGGTTTTGATTTGCATTTCCCTGATGATTAGCAATGTTGAGCATTTTTTCATGTGCCTCTTGGCCATCTGTGTTTCCTACATCATTTTTTTCTTAGATCTAATACTGTTGCACATTTAATAGACTTCTGTATTATAATATAGTAGTGTAGTATAAACATAATTTTCATAAGCACTTGTGTGACACACTTGATCGTGGGGATCTGGAGCTGGACCTCAGTGTCTCCAAGTGTGTCTGTATATGTCAAAGTCACAGAATGATGGAGAGGGACAAGTAGACATACTGCAGTTTGTTGTGTTTGTGATGGGGTTTAAAGTTCCAAGTGGGAAATGTCAAATGGATTGTAAAAAGTATAAAATGTAATATAAAATGTGATGGTGTCTTGGGTGGGATGTGAAGTGGGAAACCACTGACTCTAAGGAGACTTTGATAGGTTAAGGATAAACATTGTGAGCCTTGAAGCAAATAGTAAAACTTTCCTCCAAAAGTACAATTAGGAAGTCTATAGAGAACGTAAAACAAAATGTTAAAAATACATTCCTGACTTCTGAAGAGGTGACAAAATTGTTTGCTTTGTAACTCTGTACCTCCATGCATGAGAAAAAAATCACCAACAAAAAGGATAGATAATTTACACAAAACAGCATCCTTGGTATAAACTGCAGATAGAGAATGGAAAAGAGTCAAAAAGCCTGTTAATAAAAAATGGGGGGAAATTACTGAACCCCACAAACACTTTCTCACATACTTTCTGAAAGCTGTGTGGCAAGTAAGTGCTAAGGAAAGTTGTAGGGAAGAGAGAAAGAGGGAACTAGCATCTGGGCTAGTTTTGCTCTATAATTACCAGAAAGATAAATTTCATACCAATTGGTAAGAAATGTATTCTTGAAAATAAGACTACTGGGGCTGGACTTCAAATTATGCATGATCCCAGTGCTAGTTTTTGAAAGGGGCAGTTAAAGGAGAATAGGGGCTTCCCAGCTGGTGTTAGTGTAAAGAATCCTGCCAATGAAGAAGCAAAGAGATGCAGATTCTATCCTGGCTCAGGAAGAGCCCCTGCCTAGGAAACAGCAACCTGCTCCAGTATTCTTGCCTGAAAAATCCCATGAGCAGAGGAGTCTAGCAGGATACAGTCCATGGGGTCACAATGAGGCCCACATGACTGAGTGAGCACACGTCAGCACAAAGGAGAATAGTTAAAGAAAAAGTCCACTTATCAGTTATGTATGATGAAGCTGGAAAGCACAGCAAAGGGGGGAAATTTAGAATCCTGTGAGATAACTGAGAATCAAGATATTGGTGGACAATGAACACTTCCTCTCACCACAAAATAATAAAAAACAAAGGAACTTTACTTTTAGAAAAAGAATAAATCAGTAAGCAAGAGTTCCTATAAATTCAAAGTTCAAAGTTCAGAAACTGTGATTATAGTTTTGTACGTAACCTATCCATTTAAAAAAGAGAGATATTCAACTTAACCTACAAAACAACTATATGTTATAGACAGAGATATACCTAAACAAAGTAATTGAGTAAGGCTAAAAATACATATTCAGAGAAAAAGTATTCTAGACAATGGAATAGATAAAAAAGCAAGTATTATAATCCTGAAATTAAAGCACTGATCAGTCCTAAAAACATTAAACATGATAAAGAATTTTGTAGTACTAAAAAGCCATAATTCACAAAGTGAATATCTGTATAGCAAATATTGGTGACTATCTTTTGAAACAAAACATAGAAGACAAAAAATAGATTGAAGGACATTAATAATAATTTACTTTAACTTTCTAGTCTCAAATCAACAAATATTAAGTGAGCAAAAATGTTAGAATATAGAAAATGTATCAATATAACCAGTGTGGATATTTTCTTATTCACCCAGAGTGTAAGGATCACTCACTCAATTTCTGGGTTCATTTCAGAGAGAACTTCTCCACATGTACGTGTGCATTCAGTGTGTTCATGGGAGATGGTGAATTAAGAGCCTCCCATGTCATCATCTTGGACTGAACTCAGCACTTAATTTCTTTATGTGTACTGTTTAAAAATAGACTAGGAGATAATGAAAAAATAGAAAAGGTGTTTAGATAGTGAGACCCAATATATTGTAATCTTTATTTCACAACCTGCCTTCTTTGTAACACTCAGGATACTTTTTACCATAGACTTAATAAATGGTCTTGAAAATCAAATATTTCCTGTGTATAATTTCTCAAGTAACTTTACATCATAGACAGTTAGATAGACAAACAGATGTGATGTATGGATGGTTAGATAGGGTAGGTAGGTAGATAGATAAATAAATAGATATAGGTATTTCCATCTTTAAAACAGGTTTAATACTGAGCTTAATTTCCCCATTTGATTGTTGCAGTAGCCCAAAGAAATGATTGTAGGCCTCTTTGTAAAATATAAAATATTGCACAAACATGAAGTGTATAAAGTGAAAAAAAAATAAAGCATAATTGAAGTACAAACTATGATACAAATATTTACTATTTCAGGAACCTAGTCATTCCCGAAACAGCCATTCAGAGGTTAAAAAAAAAAAAAATTCAAATAAGTATCCTGTGCTGGGAAACATCCCCTTTGTGTCCCACTGGGTTACCTAGAGGCATAAAATATGCTGTCTCTTATCTTAACATGGAAAACTACACCTGCTGTGATTGTTTCTTAATGAATCATCCCTTAAAAAATTTAGCCCTATTGACTCAAAGTTGACTAGGAATTGGAAGGAGAATAGCCCCTCTAATTTTCTCTAAATTTAACTGCCACTAATTGCGTTGAAAGACCACCTTCCTTTGCTGATTACCTTAAGTGCTCCACGAGATAAGGTGCTAATGAGATTTTCTTTCCTTCTTTCCTTTTTTCAAATAGCACTTTTAATACTGGTATATTGTGCAAGATTTACTCTACTAACTATAGCCCAGTCTGTGTTCCTTTTCACATGTATATAGAAGGTGATTTTGTTTTATGGAAGATGAGGATTAATCCTCAAGTGAAGATGCTTTATTTCTATCATTAATGAACAAATGCTATTTTACAAGGCTTGGCTGTAAGAGATTAGCTGTTCCTTTCTGGTTATTTAGAGGCCCTTCAGGCTTTCTTTGGGGATCTCATTACTTTCTTCCGTGCTTCAAAAAGAGATTAAGTAGTCCTAAAGGATGCTAACATACACATAAAATGGAATATGTTATTCTTCTTAGAAAAAGAATGGGGGAAAAGTAATTGGAGGTGTGTCACTGGGAACCATATGAAAACCTAAAATATTTTATCTATGTGAGGGTTGTGGCATCTGATTTCATTATTAAACACTCATGAATAATTTTATTTATTGAACTTTAAAAAGTTAGGAGAACATAAATAGTGAATGGTATAGTAATTTTTTTAATTTTTTGATTATTAATTCATAAATGATTGTGTACCTAGACTCAATTTATCATTATCAGAATTGTTATCATCATTATCATAATAGTTAACACTTACTGAACAATAGATACTATACCCTTAGCACTATGCTGTGATTTACATTCTTCATTTCATTTAGTTCACTGAATAATTCCATGTGTTTATTGACAGTTATGTGAAGTGAAGTGAAGTTGCTCAGTTGTGTCCGACTCTTTGTGACCCCGTGGACTGTAGCCTACAAGGCTCCTCTGTCCATGGGATTCTCCAGGCAAGAATACTGGAGTAGGGTGCCATTTCCTTCTCCAGGGGATCTTCCCGATCCAGGGATTGAACCTGGATCTTCCGCATTGCAGGCAGACGCTTTAACCTCTGAGCCACCAGGGAAGCCCACTGTTATACCCACTCATAAATGAGAGAACTGACGGTCACATAGTGAGTGAATAGTGAAGACATAAATGGAAACAAGATTAGTCCAACTGGAATGCAAGCAATAATAAAACCTATTTCATTTTCAAACACAAGGATGGAAACTCAGAAGATTCCCTGCTAGACACATTGAAAATAAATGCTGCCACTAAACCATCTGTTTTGGTATTGATTACTCGAAGTCCATTTGGGGGGCAGATTTCATGGCAACCAGTTACTTATTGGTTGAACAAACATAGGATTTGATTAATCAGGAACTACATTTAATGTCTTGATTTTACTCAAACGTAGTGATCCTCAGAACTTCCTGTCTGAGAAGTGCTCTACTTCTGTGTCTACCTGGAGGTCCTAGCCAGAGTCTTTGTTCTCAGGCTGGATTTAAAACAATAATAGAAAATATAATTTACTAGGAGTTTGTGGTACACCACCTACTCTTCTAAATACTTTACATATAAGATAAACTAGGATCCATATACTATTTAACTGCTAGCCATACAGGCCATATGGTTTTCCAGTGTTATCGATAACTGCTAGAGAGATGAAGATTCAAATGGCTTAATTACTATGTAAGTTTCTGGTCATTTATTCTATTGAACATTCCTATTTACTGTTTAAGATTCTTCAGTTCTTTTCAGTCGCTCAGCCATGTCCAACAATTTTTGACCCCATGGACTGCATCACACCAGGCTTCCCTGTATAGCACCAACTCCTGGAGCTTATTAAGACTCATGTCCATCAAGTCAGTGATGCCATCCAATCATCTCATCCTCTATGGTCCCCTTCTCCTCCTGCCTTCAATCTTTCCCAGCATCAGGGTCTATTCAAATGAGTCAGTTCTTCACATCTGGTGGCCAAAGTACTGGAGTTTCAACTTCAGCATCAGTCCTTCCAATGAATATTTAAGACTGATTTCCTTTAGGATGGACTAGTTGGATCTCCTTGTAGTCCAAGGGACTCTCAAGAGTCTTCTCCAACTTCACAGTTCAAAACCATCAATTCTTTGGCGCTCAACTTTCTTCACAGTCCAGCTCTCCCATCCATATATGACTACTAGAAAAACGAAAGCTTTAACTAGATGGACATTTGTTGGTAGAGCAATGTCTCTGCTTTTTAATATGCTGTCTAGCTTGGTCATAACTTTTCCTCCAAGAAGCAAGTGTCTTTTAATTTCATGGCTGCAGTCACCATCTACAGTGATTTTGGAGCCACAAAAAATAAAGTCTGTCACTGTTTTCCACTGTTTCCCATCTATTCCCACAAAGTGATGGAACCAGAGAAGCCATGATCTTAGTTTTCTGAATGCTGAGTTTTAAGCCAGTTTTTTTCACTCTCTTCTTTCACTTTCATGAAGTTCTTCACTTTCTGCCATAAAGTTGGTGTCATCTGCATTCAGTTCAGTTCAGTCGCGCAGTCGTGTCCGACTCTTTGTGACCCCATGAATCGCAGTACGCCAGGCCTCCCTGTTCATCACCAACTGGCGAAGTTCACTCAGACTCACGTCCATTGAGTCTGTGATGCCATCCAGCCATCTCATCCTCGGTCGTCCCCTTCTCCTCCTGCCCCCAATCCCTCCCAGCATCAGGGTCTTTTCCAATGAGTCAACTCTTCGCATAAGGTGCCCAAAGTCCATGAACAGTCATCTGCATATCTGAGGTTATTAATATTTCTCCCAGCAATCTTGATTCCAGCTCGGGCTTCCTCCAGCCCAGCGTTTCTCATGATGTACTCTGCATATGAGTTAAATAAGCAAGGGGACAATATACAGCCTTGACGTACTCCTTTTCCTGTTTGGAACCAGTCTGTTTTTCCATGTCCGATTCTCACTTTTGCTTCCTGACCTGCATACAGATTTCTCAAGAGGCAGGTCAGGTGGTCTGGTATTCCCATCTTTTTAAGAATTTTCCACAGTTTGTTGTGATCCACACACTCAAAAGCTTTGGCATAGTCAATGAAACAGAAGTAGATGTTTTTCTGGAACTTGCTTGCTTTTTTGGTGATCCAAGGGATGTTGGCAATTTGATCTCTGGTTCCTCTGCCTTTTCTAAATCCAGCTTGAACACCTGGAATTGAACATCTGCAACATCTTGAACATCTGGAGTTAGGATGAAACATTAGAATTCTTATAGGGTAGTATTTTGGTTATAGTCTTAGCTTTCTGTTAATCAAAGGGAGGATTCCTTGGAAGAGGAAATTGCAACCCACTCTAGTATTTTGGCTGAAGAATTCCCATGGACAGAAGAGCCTAGTGGGCTACAGTCCATGGGGAGCAGGGAGTCAGACAGCACTGAAGTGACTTAGCATGCAGTCAAAGTGAATCTTTGATTAAAACACATACACACATAAGAGAAACAACAACAACAACAAAGAGCATCCAAAATGATTAGAAGAATTATTTCTGTAGTTTATTTAATGATATATGCCTTGTCTTCTCTTAAAGATACACTAAGACAAGTTTTCATTTAGGAAATCATTTCTAACCAAACTGAAATGATCATTTCTAACAAAACTGAAATCATAGCAGGCCTGTACCATCTATTTAACTTATATGCAGAGTACATCATGTGAAATTCTGGGCTGGATGAAACACAAGCTGGAATTAAGATTGCAGGGAGAAATATCAATAACCTCAGATATGCAGATGACACCACCCTTGTGGCAGAAAGTGAAGAGGAACTAAAGGGCTTTGGTGACAGTGAAAAAGCTGGCTTAAAACTCAACATTCAAAAAATGAAGATCTTGCATCTGGTCCCATCACTCCATGGCAAATAGATGGGGAAAAAATGGAACCAGTGACAAACCTTATTTTCTTGGACTCTAAAATCACTGCAGATGGTGACTGAGGCCATGAAATTAAAAGATGCTTGCTTCTTAGAAGAAAAGGTATGACCAACCTAGACAGCCTATTAAAACACAGAGATATTACTTTGCCAACAAAGATCCATATAATCAAAGCTATGGTTTATTCAGTAGTCATGTATGGATGTGAGAGTTGTACCATAAAGAATGCTGAGCACTGAAGTATTTATGTTTTTGAACTGTGGTGTCAGAGAAGGCTCTTGAGAGTCCCTTGGATTGAAAGGAGATCAAACTAGTCAATCTTAAATCAGTCCTGAATGTTCATTGGATGCTGAAGCTGAAACTCTAATACTTGGGCCACCTGATGTGAAGAACTGACTCTTTTGAAAAGACCCTGATGCTGGGAAAGATTGAAGGCAGGAGAAGAAGAAGATGACAGAGGCTGAGGTGGTTTTATGGCATATCAGCGACTTGATGGACATGAGTTTTAGAAGCTCTGGGAGCTGGTGATGGATAGGGAAGCCTGGAGTGCTGCTGTCCATGGGGTAGCAAAAAATCAGACACAACTGAGTGAACTGAACTGAATTGAACCATCTACTTTTGAAAGTCTGAATTCATTAGGTGATCTGTTCTTTATCCCTATTCCTCCTTCGCCCAAAACCAACAACACTTGTGTATTACATGATACATGGCTACCCACTCCAGTGTTCTTGGGCTTCCCTTGTGGCTCAGCTGCTAAAGATTCTGCCTGCAATGCCAGAGACCTGGGTTCGATCCCTGGGTTGGGAAGATCCCCTGAAAAAGAGAAAGGCTTCCCACTCCAGTCTTCTGGCCTGGAAAATTCCATATATATAGTCCATGAGGTATATAGTCCATGGGGTCACAAAGAGTCAGACATGACTGAGTGACTTTCATGACATACTATGATATGTAAGATGGAGAGCATATGCATAAATAAATAGATGTGTATTTTGAGAGAATATACATCTTACAACTATATATTTGCTAGTATCAGTTACACATGAATACATATGCTTTGGGAAATTAAAAAATATATTCTATATAATTTTCTAGTATTTATTGCATTGTATGGAAATGCAATTTATATTACTCACATTTCTGTCAATCTTGTTAAATATTTTATTAATTCTAAAATTTTGCCAAATAATCCACTTATATTTTCAAATAGGCAAAAATATCATATATGATTGACAATTTTGTTTCTTCCTTTAAAGTCTTTACTTTGTATTCAATATCCTCAGACTTACTGAATAGTCTAATAGAATTAGTGATATTTGCCCTTTGCCTTGTCCCCACATTTAATCCAATGCCCACTAGAGGCACGTGACCTACCTGTTGAAATGAGACTGCTGCTGCTAAGTCACTTCAGTCGTGTCCGACTCTGTGTGACCCCATAGACGGCAGCCCGCCAAGCTCCCCGGTCCCTGGGATTCTCCAGGCAAAAGCACTGGAATGGGTTGCCATTTCCATTTCCAACGAATGAAAGTGAAAATGAAATTGAAGTTGGTCAGTCGTGTCCGACTCTTAGCGACCCCATGGACTGCAGCCCACCAGGCTCCTCCATTCCTGGGATTTTCCAGGCAAGAGTACTGGAGTGCGTTGCCATTGCCTTCTCCAAATGAGACTATCTACCACCTAATCATAAGGTTAGTTTTATCCACAATGCTCCAACATACACAATATACAATTGAATATTTTCTTTTTTTTTCCTTCATCTTCTCTAAACCTAATCCTAGAGTTTCCTTTTTTCCCCATCTAACTTTATCATTCTGTTTTAAATCAATTAGTACTTTTTGTTTGTTTGCTTAACATGCCTAGATCTGAAATGCAGTTTTATAGTTACTAGAAAGAATTGTCTTTGGCTGTCTTCAATTTACAAGCAGTCTATGTGTAAAAATGTATTTTATGTGGAATGAAGCTTATTCATTTTCTGAAGCTTTCAGATCTTTAGAGGAAAGAATTCAATTTCAATATGTTATGTTTTTAATTTTGACAAAAATCTTGCACAAGAAGCCATAGATACAGAATTAAAAAAAAATAATGAGATGCTACAGGATTATTATCTTAACTGTCTTGCATAAATTGCTTCCACAACATGTATTAATTTTCCAAGTGGCATTATGCAGTGAATTTTTCATATCAAAGATGTTTTTATATAGAAACAAAGTTTGACCATTCTTGAATGAAGCAATTACCAATGAAGATCCATATTCTAACCAATTTTCTGGCTCATAATGCATTCCAAAAAGAGTTTTATTTTCAATTAGATGTCAGTAGGAGGTGAAATGTACTACAGATACAAAAAATAAAATAAAAAGCAAAATCGTTGCAGTTCTTCTCTGCCAGAAATATGACCTTCTTTTTGAAAGAATGAAAGATAAGCATTCTAATTGTATCTCTGAATCACAAGACTGTTGAAAATACATTTGCAAGGATGAAAGGCAATTAAAGATTCCTGCTGAACCTGGTGTGTGTGTGTGTGTTTTTTTTTGTTTTGTTTTGTTTTACAGACCATTTCTTTAGTTTGGGTCGTTAAGAATAACATCATTATAGGAGACAGAGGATAAAATGATAAAACATTATTAAGTCTTCTAGACAATGCAAAACTATTGTTTTTCATCATTGCTGTTGTTTTACTCTTTCTGTATAGTTGGTTGTTAAAGAAATAGGACATTTATATTGTTCACTGAAGAATTCTCCATAATTTGAGGTTGTACCCTGACAACATTTTAGGGAAAGTGTCTGCTCTGTTCAGGTGAGACGGTCATGCATCTAACCATAAGGATGTCAGGATCATTTTTCTTTCCTTTTTCTCTCAGTTTGCAGTTTTCCCTGATATGAAACACCTCATTAGATAACCAGGAACTGTTGTCATGCTAGGAATCTTATGCATTTTGTCACAAAAGAAGCTCATAACCTGTGTTTGTGTTGGGACAGAAATGAAATAAGCTGTGATGACACTAGAAAGGTACTCTGAATTTTATTCTACTGCTTTATGTGCTAAAAGATACAAATTCACACTGCTTCAGTCTCCTTCCAAAGTTAGCTTGATTACATTTTCCTATAGGATAGCATAAGCTATTTTCTACTTTTTTTTTTTTTAAATGCTTCTTACCAGGAAAAGTTAACAGAATGGATGAATTACAAGTTTTTAAGGGATGAATGATTAAAATAATTAAGTGATTGCTGATTGAACTTGGCTGGTTTGTTGGTATGTGTTTAAACTCTTGTTAAATATTTGCAAGTTTTCTATTGTCTCCAGCTAACATAGCTTTCATATGAAGCCCATATATTTTGATGAAGTCCAGAATAAGTAGGTAGATGACCAGTACTTAGTTATCCATTGTTTCACTAATTATCCTAGCATCTAATACACCTGTAATACACATTGATTTGGGACCAATTTATGAAAAACAAAATTTTTCATTTTTATGCAAGTTTAAATGTTTTTTTAAAAAGTACCAGTAATAAATATTCTTGGAAGCCTATAATTAATTTGCAATGTCTTTTACAAATTGCTAAGCTATGAAACACTTTTTGTCCTCAATAAACATAGAGTGTCATTGAAGAAACAAATCTTGTGCATCAGAAACAAAACAAATAAGCAAAATCACTGTAAGGCCACTTACCCCAAGGGTAAAATAAGTGATATCACCAATTAATGCTATAGAGTTCAATGGACAAAATTATTTAAGAAAATTGGGATAAAATAATTATCAGGAGTTTAAATAGGATTAGAAAATTGAAAGATAAAGTGCTATTTCACTTTTTTAAAAGATTTTTTTGTTTTATTTTTATTTTTTGATCATGCCAAGCATTATGTTGGACATTAGTTTCCCAACCAGGGATTGAACTTACACCCCCTGCACTGGAAGCTTGGAGTCTTAACCACTAGACCATCAAGGAAGTCCCTGTTTCACTTTTATAATAATAAAATTATGTATATGTTTAAACTTTACATATTGCAATTTTTCAACACAATGTACATGCATACAAGCATATATGTTTGTTTTCCTAAATATAATACAGGGTCTAGAAAAGTAAATGAGCATTAGTAATAGAAGTCAGACCCGACTGAGCAAGTGAACTACAGTAGTTACCCTTAGGACATGAGACTGTAAAAGGATTGTTACCTTCTACATTTTACTATATGTTAGGATATATTGATTGATTTTGTATTAGAACATGAAATAGAATATTTTCAGTTTTATAATAACAAAAATTTATACAACCAAAAAATGAAATTTATTTTAATATGCTTGTAGTGTTCTAAATTTATATTATGTATTTGGGAAATGTTACTATATCATTATCTAGAAGATTTACAATGATATGGGCACATTTAAAGCACATTATAGTAAATGAGAATTACTCTGGTCTGAAATGTATTTAGTTTTTTTTATTTCTTTTAATTAATTTTTATTTTTTTAGTTTGTTTTGCTTTACAATACTGTATTCGTTTTGCTATACATTGACATGAATCAGCCACGAGTGTACATGAACTCCCAGTCCCGACCCCCACCTCCCCCCTCCCG
>SJXQ01009763.1:0-11614 GCA_006408695.1 Aepyceros melampus | reverse complement strand
AAAGGAATACTTTCCATTAATCTTTATAATTCCAGTTTCTAGTTCATAGAGAAACAAGTTTTTGTACATTTGTTTAAAAACTTTTAAGATCCTATGGTTTGATGCTATTTGTAACTGCCAATCTCATTTAGGACTTAAATTAAGATATTGAATTTGCTCCACAGTTGCATGAATCTCTTAATTGAGAAAACTTTCAGCTAAATTAGCTAATTCATCCTTGTGTCATCATAATATTGACCAAAATAAATATTAATAGCTCTATTTTATGGATTAATTTTTTAGTTATTAAATTATTACTATGCTTAATATAAACAAAACACTGGGTTTGTTTTGAAGTCACAGATATAATTCTTAAGCTGCTAAAGGTCTAATAGATTCATATCATTAAAGATATAGGAGGGGCCCCAGAGACCACCTGTTTTACTCTTATTTTATAGACTCAGAGAAGTTAAATTACTTCCCTGTGGTCACATAGCTGGTTACTGCCAATCTGGAACAAATGAGAAGAATGTTCTTTTATCAAGCTTCCAGTGAAATAGGATAGATATACAATGATGGTTTATAAAATATCATATGAAAAGTTCAATTTATGAAATAACTGTTCTTGTAGAAGAGGATAAAGAGACAAGTTCATCCTGGAAGAAATTATTTTTGAATAGGTAGGACTTAAATATACCTGATTGAGAGAGAGAGAGAAAGGGTGAGACAACATATGAAGCAGAAGGATTAATGTGAATAAAAACACAGACTTTATAAAACATTGGGAAGTATGCTAGGAATAGCAAGTTTCTTCCATTTAGTTTAGTTAAGTGTGTTAAGAGAAACAGTAAGAGATATGCTGAAAAGTTCAATTTATGAAATAACTGTTCTTGTAGAAGAGGATAAAGAGACAAGTTCATCCTGGAAGAAATTATTTTTGAATAGGTAGGACTTAAATATACCT
Organism: Aepyceros melampus; assembly: GCA_006408695.1. Lineage (NCBI taxonomy): Eukaryota > Metazoa > Chordata > Mammalia > Artiodactyla > Bovidae > Aepyceros > Aepyceros melampus. The sequence goes on along the minus strand of SJXQ01009763.1, from coordinate 10,671 downwards.
GATTGAGAGAGAGAGAGAAAGGGTGAGACAACATATGAAGCAGAAGGATTAATGTGAATAAAAACACAGACTTTATAAAACATTGGGAAGTATGCTAGGAATAGCAAGTTTCTTCCATTTAGTTTAGTTAAGTGTGTTAAGAGAAACAGTAAGAGATATGCCTGATTTGGAGTCAGATCGTGAATACTGACTTGATTAGTTGAGCAAATTCAAACTGATTAAAGTGCTTTTTTTGGTTGAATGGAGAAATAATTCTAAGGCAACTGTCAGTTTGCATAGTAATCTCCTAGTATTAATAGAACCAAGTCAAGGAATAAGGCCAATAAGTTGTTATAATCTAGTGTATTTCCTGATAAGCTTAATTTTTTAAGTTTTAGATATTATCATGTATATTTTTATGTCCTGGCATAATTTTAATGTCTTTCTGATGTATTTTCCCAGTCTTGAAAACTAGTATGATTTCCTAGTGTATTAGGAAAAAAACTCCACTATTGAACTCTCTGGTGGCAATTTTAAAGCTGATCAGAATTACGTGTTCTGTATTACTCGTACTAATATATTTTGCCTTGAATTTCATTAATTGTCTTTGCAAATGAAATGTTTCCCTTGAGTGATATTTTATGTTAAAATTATGTTGTATTTGATTTCAAAAGCAACTTAATCAAGGTAACATCTTGTATGAGATTTAAGCCTCATCTCCCAACGGAGCCATGAAACAGTTACAAAAATAATGAATTACATCTTATATAGTCTTTATTGCTACTTTAAAATATTTTATAACTTTAAATGTAATATAATCCATAGAAATTTTGAATTACCAGTTGTACAACAAAGACTAATATTGTAAACCAACTATACTTCAAAACAATAAAAAGAGTAAGTTCTCATAAAAAAAAAATGAGTAATATATTCAGTTTGTGTTGAAATAGCATATCCCCAAAAAGCAATTTGTTTTCACAAATTAGATTGGTTCCTCACACACAAGATCATTAAACATGAAGGAAGAAGTTATTGGATATTGTATGCCCTGTAGGAATAGTTTGTTTGTTTGTTTCCAGAATTACTGAGCTCAATTCACTGACTGAAGAGGAAGATAGTTAATAATGGGGAAAAAAGGACAGTGTCACTCTTTTTTCTTAACGACTTCATGCTCTTTCTACCTGTTTTACATATTTGTTGGTTGTAAGTCAGATAAAAGTTAAAATTTAACATAGGTTCCTTCAGGGATCCTTGTAATTACTCAGGTTAGTGACATGGCTATATGATTATCTCTAACAGAAAATTATTTAGAGGCATGGTCACACCCGTGACTAATATTGTATGGATAAAACAGTTTTGTTTTTGTTTTGTTTGTTTTGAACTGAAAAAAGGCAAACATACTATCTTTACATCTTTTATTTTCTATTCCAAAGGAAAGTTTTCAAAATACTAGGGTGCTTATCTACTAAACTTTTGGACTAACTAAAGTTAATGGACTGTTATTTAGTTGTTAAAAAATTAAATCATTTAACTGGTTAAGTTAAACAAGGTAATTTTGGATAGATCTATTTTTTTTCCTTTTATCTTTATAATAGCTAAGACAACCACATAGAAATCACAGAATGTTCAAGCAGAAAGTAACACACAGACATATTGTTCCTCACAATTTTTTCTGCAGTTCCAAGGGACTCTTTTCCAAGAAATTCCAAGCAAACTTCTTCTTCTATCTAACTAGTTGTGTTCTCATATGTTCTAGTTTGGAGCAGTTCCAGTTTATGCCTCATATTTTAGTATAGTTATTACCAGCATCCCCTTTTCTCTCTTAAATGTGTCCTAATTGCTTAGATTATAATACATGTAGTATACTTACCTACTTATTGCACTGAATTGGGCATATTCTTACTTGTAAAAATAACTTACCCTTAAAAATAACTGCTGGTCATAAATTTGTTGTTTTTTAGTTTCTAACTCATGTCCTACTCTTTGTGACCCCATGGACTGTAGCCTGCCAGGTTCCTCTGTCCATGGGATTTTCCAGGCAACAATATTGGAGTAGGTTGTCATTTCCTTCTCCAGAGGATCTTCCTGACCCAAGGATTGAACCCACATCTCCTGCATTGGTAGGTAGGTACTTTACCACTGAACCACCTGGAAATAAGTGGTGTTATGTAAATTATCTTAGGCCTAATTCACATGAGCTATCCTAGAGTTTAGAGATAGAGTTATCTTCTCCCAAAGCACAAGGGTTTCATCAAAGAGGTATAAATAATGAATAAAAGTCAGTATACTTGACAAGATCAATATTAAATAATTGATGGGGAAATGATCACAAAATCTACAATATCTGTCCTTGCTCTCTTTCTAAATGTCTTAATATCTGTTTAACCTTTCATTATTCTAACTCCAAAATACAATATATCCTTATATTTCAATGATGTTTGTCTCCCTGCTTAAAAGCAGCTATTGCATAAACAAACACTTTAATTGGTGATAGGTGGAAATGTTTGGAAAGTTTAGTTAGAGAAAAATAATTTTGTCTAATTGTAAAGACAGGGATAGAATTTCTAATAAAATGCTTTTTATTATAAAGAGGAGTATTTTTTAGCCAGATAACTTTCTAAACATAGCAGAGTATTTATTTTAGGGAGCAAGCTTAGAATACTACCCCCGCCACCCACCAGTTTAGCAAGCCAGAAATTCACTGATTGTTTTCCTTAAAAGTACAAATTATCTTCTAACCACTAAATATATTAATACTCTTCTGAGAAGCAAGTGTTAAAATTTAAGGAAGCCAGGTTCTAAAAGACAAGATAGTAGCCCTATTATTGGGAAAAGATAATAAAAAATGATTCTTTGTATTTCAAGTGTTATAAAGGAAAAGCTGCCTGATTCCTGGTGTGCATCTACTAGCCTGGAAGTTGCAAGTTCTCAAAAGCTAAAAACGCTAACATTTTTAGACATAATGATTCTATGGATAGTGGTAGTTTTTACAAGGGAATGAATTGGGAAAGATGAAGTGTTAGGAGTCTAAGAACTATAACCATGGAAAACAATTGAGACATCTTGGGACATGTTTAAGAGAGTGAAAATTGTATGCTTAAAATCATCTTATCTTGAAGGACAGTACTGGCTTGTATTGGAGAGTTGGGGCCAGTTAGACATTCCCTGAATGTAGACCTGCAGCAGAAGTCAGTTATGGAAAATTATTGTGAACAGTGATTCTATGTGGTGGCAAGAAATAAAGGCAGTGATAGTTATAGAAACATTAGACATCAGAGCTCTCTCTGATTTTAAATGTGGAAATTAAACAAATCTCTTCATGCAGACTCTAAACTTTGGTTTCTGGTCCCATCCAGGGAAAATAGGAGCTCCAAACAAAAAATGTTGGACTTTCTGTTAATTTGCAAATGTGTTCTCAAGCTAGTTTTAGTTTAGAAAATAAGCATATCAGGATTCAAAAATGGATGAATGATGCATACTAGCTACATTAAAAGAAAATGTAACAATTGGAGAATCTCAGGGATAAAATCATCATTAAAGATGATCTCTCTATCATTTCATTTAATATTTAATTTTCTTTTTCAATCTCCTACTGAGTGGACCCTTAACATATGTCTAGGTAAAGTCATAATCTCTTTCTAGATTTCACATTATTTGAAAAGCCTTTTTTAAATTGACCTGAAATATATTTCTAAGGTATGATCAGTTTGTTGTCTTGATTTTGTCCCTTGTGTCCTAAAGACAAACCCTATTTTTTTTTTTTTAACAAAATGGCCTTCTAAATATTTCAGGACAACTGTGATACCTGCTGCAAATGTTCTTTCTTTCCCTTTCTTTCCTTTTGTCCTTTGTTTCTTCCTTCTCTTTTCTATTAAATTAACATTTTTGTTTCCCCCAAAATTTCTCAAATTAAATAATTTGACTCCTCTCACCATCAGTTTAAGTTATTATAAAATATTGGATATGATTTTTCAAAATGGTTACTTTTCCCTTCTCTTTGTGGGAAGCAGGAGGTATAAAACTAGAAATCAATTACAGGAAGAAAAATGGGAAAAGTATAAACACATAGAGACTAAACAACAAGCTAATTAAAAAGAAAAAGTAATGAGTCAATGAAGAAATCAAAGAGATATCAAAGAAAATGCCTCGAGACAAATGAAAATGGAAATAAAACTTTACAAAATCTATGGGATCAGCAAGCACAGAGGGAAGTTTATACTGATGCAGGCCTACTTCAAGAAATAAGAAAACTCTCAAACAACCTAACCTACTGTCTAAAGGAATTTGAAAATGAACCAAAAAATGTAAAAGTCATATGGAGAAAGAAAATAATAAAGATCAGAGTAAATAAAATAAAGAAAGAAATAAAATAGAGACCAAAACAAAACAAAACAAACAAACAAAAAAAACAATACAAAAGACCAGTGAAACCAAGAGCTGGTGTTTTTGAAAAAGTAAAGTGGATAACCTTTAGCCAGGCTCAACAAGAAGAAGTAAGAAAAGAACTGAATAAATAAAATAAAAAATGAAAGAGGAGAAATAACAACTGATACCACAAAGATACAAAATATCAATAAAAGAATATAATGAGCAGCTATATGCCAACAAATTGGACAACCTAGAAAAAATGAGCAAATCTTAGAAACATAAAACCTTCTAATACTGAATCAAGAAGAAACAGACAATCTGAATAGACTGATCACTAACAGTGAAATTGAATTTGTTTAAAAAACAAAACAAACAAACAACAAAAAATACCTCCCAGCACACAAAAGTCCAGGACTGGATAGCTTCACAGGGAAAGTCTATCAGACATAAAGAAAAGCTAATAAATATATGCTCAAACTATTTCAATATATTGAAGAGGATAGAACACTGCCAACTTCATTCTATGAGGCCACAATTATCCTAATACCAAAACCAAACAAAGACACTACAAGAAAGTTACAGGCCAATATCTCTGATAAATATAGATGCAAAAATTCTCAACAAATTATCAGAAAACCAAATTCAACAATAAATAAAAAGTATCATATACCATGATCAAATCGTCTGTGTTCTAGTGATGACAAGATGGTTGATCATCTGCAAATCAGTCAATGTAATATGCCATATTAACAAAAATAAAGATAAAAATTGTATGATCTGTTCAATTTTCAGCAAATATTATTAAAATCCAACATCAATTCTTGATTAAAAACTCTCATAAAAATTGACATATAGGGAACATATCTCAACTTAATAAAGACCATTTATAACAAACCCACAGCTAATGTCATACTCAACAGCAAAAAAGCTGAAAATCTTTCCTCTAAAATCAGGAACAAGGTGAGGGTGCCCACTCTCACCACTTCTACTTAACAGTGGAACTCCTAACTACAGCAGTCAGGCAAGAAAAGAAGTAAAAGTTATCCAATAAGGAAGGGAAGAAGTAAAACTTATTATTTATAGGTAACCTAAAATAATATGTAGAAAACCCTAAACTGCCCAGTATTATTAGAATAAATGAATTCTTTTTTATTTTTTAAATATAAACATTTATTTTAATTAGAGGTTAATTACTTTACAATATTGTATTGGTTTTTCCATTACACCAACATGAATCGGCCACAGGTATACATGTGTTCCCCATCCTGAACCCCCCACCCTCCTCCCTCCCCGACCATACCTCTGGGTTGCCTCAGTGCAAATGAATTCTTTAAAGTAGCAAGATGCAAGATTAACATACACAAAACTGTTACTTTTCTACATACTAATAATGAACTATCAGAAAGAGAAAGGAAATAAACCATCCCATTTACAATTGCATCAGAAAGAATAAACTACCTACCAATAAACTTAAGCAAGGAAGTTAATGATCTATACTCTGAAAACTGTAAAATATTGATGAATGAAACTGAAGATGATACAGAGAACTGGGAATATATGTCACATTCATGGATGAGAAGAATTAATATTGTCAAAATTTCCATACTACCAAACTATAGTCATTAGTTTAAACCAAATTTAAATTGAATATAATCTATAAAAATGTTGGATCACTGTATTATACACCTGAAACTAATGTAAGATTTGTCAACTATGTTTCAATTAAAAATATTGCTTATATTATCTATGCTATACATCACATCTTTGTATCTTATTTGATACCCTTCATCCCCTTCCCCTATCTTGCCTCTCCCCACTAGTTTCTTCTCTGTGTCAGTAAATTTGTTTCTCTTTTGTTATCTTCATTTATTTGTTTTATTTTTTAGTTTTCACACATAAGTAAAAATTACAGTACTGTCTTTCTCTGAGATACTTGACTAAGCATAATATCCCCTAGTTTCATCTAACTTGCAGAAAATGGTAAAATGTCATCCTTTTTTTATGGCTGAGTAATAGGCTGTATATTGTCACCCTGCTTATTTAACTTCTATGCAGAGTACATCATGAGAAACGCTGGACTGGAAGAAACACAAGCTGGAATCAAGATTGCTGGGAGAAATGTCAATAACCTCAGATATGCAGATGACACCACCCTTCTGGCAGAAAGTGAAGAGGAGCTAAAAAGCCTCTTGATGAAAGTGAAAGTGGAGACTGAAAAAGTTGGCTTAAAGCTCAACATTCAGAAAATGAAGCATGGCATCTGGTCCCATCACTTCATGAGAAATAGATGGGGAAACAGTGGAAACAGTGTCAGATTTATTTTGGGGGGCTCCAAAATCACTGCAGATGGTGACTGCAGCCATGAAATTAAAAGATGCTTACTCCTTGGAGGAAAAGTTATGACCAACCTAGATAGCATATTCAAAAGTAGAGACGTTACTTTGCCAACTAAGGTCCGTCTAGTCAAGGCTATTGGAGAAGGCAATGGCACCCCACTCTAGTACTCTTGCCTGGAAAATCCCATGGACAGAGGAGCCTGTTAGGCTGCAGTCCATGGGATTGCACAGAGTCGGACACACTGAGTGACTTCACTTTCACTTTTCACTTTCATGCATTGGAGAAGGAAACGGCAACCCACTCCAGGGTTCTTGCCTGGAGAATCCCAGGGATGGGGGAGCCTGGTGGGCTTCCGTCTATGGGGTCGCACAGAGTCGGACATGACTGAAGCGACTTAGCAGCAGTCAAGGCTATGGTTTTTCCAGTAGTCATGTATGGATGTGAGAGTTGGACTCTGAAGAAGGCTGAGTGCCGAAGAATTGATGCTTTTGAAGTGTGGTGTTGGAGAAGACTCTTGAGAGTCCCTTGGACTGCAAGGAGATCCAACCAGTCCATTCTAAAGGAGATCAGCTCTGGGATTTCTTTGGAAGGAATGATGCTAAAACTGAAACTCTAGTACTTAGGCCACCTCATGCGAAGAGTTGACTCATTGGCAAAGACTCTGATGCTGGGAGGGTTTGGGGGCAGGAGGAGAAGGGGACGACAGAGGATGAGATGGCTGGATGGCATCACTGACTCCATGGGCATGATTCTGAGTGAACTCCGGGAGTTGGTGATGGACAGGGAGGCCTGGCTTGCTGCAGTTCATGGGGTTGGAAAGAGTCGGACACAACTGAGCAACTGAATTGAACTGAATAGTCTGTTGTGATATGTAAGTGTATATATATATATACACACACATACATATAAGTTTATATATGTACACACATACTGTAAGCATCTTTATCCTTTCATAGTTTGCTTGCATATCTTGGGTATTTTAAATTATGCTGCTGTGCATTTTGGGTCCATGTGTATGTTGAATCAATACTTTTCTTTTTTCTCAGATATATACTCAGAAATAGAATTGTTGGAATATATGGTAGTTCCATTTTTAACTTTTTGAGGAACTTCCTTAATGTTTTTCACAGCAGCTGTACCAATTTATATGACCAACAGCTTACTAGTGTTCACTTTACTTCATATCCTTGGAAGCGTTTATTAATTACTGTCATTTTGATTATAGCCATTCTGACAAGTGTGAGGTAATTCTAATTATGGTTTTGATTTGCATTTTTCTGATGATTAGTGATGTTGAGCACCTTTTTGTGTTCCTGTTGACCATCTGCATGTCATCTTTGGTGAAATACCTATTGAGATCTCCTGCCTATTTTTTTAATCATATTGTTTGATTTTTTCTTGCATTAATGAACTCTTTATATATTTTGGATATTAAATCCCTATCAGAAATATCATTTGCAAATATCTTCTCACATTTAGTAGGCTGTCTTTTCATTTTGTCAGTGGTTTACTTCACTGTATAAAAGTTTTTTTTTTAAGTTTAATTAGGTCTCATTTGTTTATTTTTTGCTTTTGTTTCCCTTGTCTTAAAAAAAAAAAAAGATCCAAAACAATATTGCTAAGACTTTGTCAGAGAGTGTGCTGCTTATGTTTTCTTCTGGGATTTTTATGGTTTCTGGTCTTATATATTCCTCTTTTATATAAAGGAGGTATATTTTGCCTTCTTTCCTGAGCCTTAATTGCACATGGATTTATTTCTGTGTTTTCTATTCTATTTCATTGATATATGTGTCTGGTTTTGTGCCAGTACAATACTGTGCTGATTAATGTAGCTTTGTAGAATTACCTGAAATCAGAGAGCATTATTCCCTTACCTTTTTTTTTCTCTTTTTTTCCCCATCATTATTGAATTAATTTTGTGGTTTCATAGAAATTTTAGGGTAATTTGTTCTGTAATAAAAGTCATAGGTATTTTGATAGGGATTTTACTAAGTTTTTAGATTGCTTTGGGTAGTACGGATATTTAACAGTATTAATTTTTCTAAACCGTTAACAAGGTTTCTGCTTCCACTTCTTTGTATCATCTTCAGTTTTCTACATCAGTGTTTTATAGTTTTCAGAATATAAGCCTTTCACCAACTTTCTTAAGTTTATTGATAGGTAGTTTATGCTTTTTCATGCAACTATAAATGAGATGGTTTGCTTGTATTCTCTTCAGGATAGTTCATTGTTAGTGTGTATAAAAGTAACAAATTTCTGTATGCTAATCTTGTATCTTGCAACTTTATGGAATTCATTTATTATTTCTAATAGTATCTTGTGGAGAGTTTAGGGTTTTCAATATATCATATAATAACATCTGCAAATAGTGACAGTTTGACTTCCTTTGCATTTTCTTTATATTGTCTGATTGTCTTGGATAGGACTTTTAATACTATTTTTAATAGAAATGGTGAGGGTAAACACTCTTGTACTGTTCTTGTTTTAGAGGAAAAGTTTTCCATTTTTCATCAATGAGTATCTTGTTATCTGGGGAATTGTCATAGATTGCCTTTATATTAAAGTGTATTTCTTCATGTTGAGAGTTTTTATCATGAATTGATGTTGAGTTTTTTTCAAATGCTTTTTCTGCATCTATAGAGATTATCATGTGATTGTTATCCTTCAATTTTGTCCATTCACTATCTTAATCACCATTTAAAATTTTTTTTTCTAGCTTGCCTATACTCTACTATCATGTAAAATCCAAAGGAATCTTAAACAACTTTTAGATACTCTGACAAATTCCTCTGTTGTCCCCTTCTCCTGCCTTCAATCTTTCCCAACATCAGTGTCTTTTCAAATGAGTCAGCTCTTCACATCAGGTTCCCAAAGAATTGAAGTTTCAGCTTCAACATCAGTCCTTCTAATGAACATCCAGGACTGATTTCCTTCAGGATGGACTGGTTGGATCTCCTTGCAGTCCAAGGGACTCTCAAGAGTCTTCTCCAACACCACAGTTCAATGAACCCTTGATCAATTTTAAGCTCTAGCACATGCTCTTTCGACCCCATGAATCACAGTATGCCAGGCCTCCCTGTCCATCACCAACTCCCGGAGTTCACTAAGACTCACGTCCATTGAGTCCATGATGCCATCCAGCCATCTCATCCTCGGTCGTCCCCTTCTCCTCCTGCCCCCAATCCCTCCCAGCATCAGGGTCTTTTCCAATGAGTCAACTCTTCGCATAAGGTGCCCAAAGTACTGGAGCTTCAGTTTTCGCATCATTCCTTCCAAAGAAATCCCAGGGTTTATCTCCTTCAGAATGGACTGGTTGGATCTCCTTGCAGTCCAAGGGACTCTCAAGAGTCTTCTCCAACACCACAGTTCAAAAGCATCAATTCTTCGGCGCTCAGCCTTCTTCACAGTCCAACTCTCACATCCATACATGACCACAGGAAAAACCATAGCCTTGACTAGACGGACCTTAGTCGGCAAAGTAATGTCTCTGCTTTTGAATATACTATCTAGGTTGGTCATAACTTTTCTTCCAAGGAGTAAGCGTCTTTTAATTTCATGGCTGCAGTCATATGTATACATATGCATATGTATAACATATATATTAGATACAATACATGTGAATTTTTGCCTAACTAAAACTTACGATGTTCTGATTCTACCTGTCTGAGTTAGTAGGAATAGAATGCTAAATTTTTAATTTTAAAAGTTATGCTATGCAGCAAGCAACAAAGGTTTACCGTATAACATAGGGAACTGTAGTCAGTATGTTATACAACGCTATGATGGAAAACAATTTCAAAAATAATATATGTGTATGTGTATTTGTATAACCAAATCACCTTGCTGTGTACCTGAAATATTGTGTACCTGAAACAACCATACTTCAATAAAATATACATCTTTAAAGATGGGGAGGGGGGAAAGCTAGGTCTAACAAAGTAACCAAAGGACAAATCAAAAAATATATCCAATGTAAAGATGAACATT
>SJXQ01009762.1:402225-565014 GCA_006408695.1 Aepyceros melampus | reverse complement strand
CATGAATCTGCCACAGGTATACATGTGTTCCCCATCCTGAAACCCCCTCCCTGCCCCTCCCTATACCACCCCTCTTTACTAAATGCCAATATTGAATAGTAGTGAAGTCAACAATATATTATCTTTCCTCTATTCCCATTAAAAAATGAAGCTATCATGAATGTAAAAGATAAGAAAATAATGAGCAAACATTAATGCATTTTAGTGGTTTCAGTTATCTTAGAACTTTCACTAAGAGACAGAAGGAGCATTAAAGATCATTTAGTTTGATCTCTTATTTTATAGATGAGGAAACTAATCCTAAAAAGAAAAAGAAATGACTTCCCTTTCGTGGTTCAGATATTTAGTAATAGTCATTTGAATCTAGTTATTGAGACTCAGCCCAGTGTACTTTCTGGCACACTCTCCTCAATTTTCCTATATTATTTCATTTATCTTCATGGCTATAAGGGTTAACTAGAACATATCTTTATTGTCAAACCACATTAAATTTTTATTTCATTATTTTTTACTTTGTTTTCTGCATTCATATATTTCCCAATATTCCTTATAATTTACTACTTTTCCCTATTTCTTAAAAAAATATATTTGGGAGGATAAACATTTTACAACAGTGTGTTGTTTCTGCCATACAATGTGAATCAGCCATATATCCCCTCTCTCTAAAACCTCCCTCCCACCTCCAACTTTGCTCTTTTCCTACTCTACATTACATTTTCCCCCCTCCTTGGTGACTTTATTTCTTAACTGGTTTTCCTCTTTTTCTTTCCTCATTGGAAATGTTTACTGGTGTTGTTATTCAGTCGCTAAGTCGTGTCCAACTCTTTGTAACCCAATAGACCACAGTGCTCTGGGTTCCTCTGTCCTCCACTGTCTTCCAGAGTTTGCCCAGATTCATGTTTATTGTGTGAGTGATGCTATCTAATCATCTTATACTCTGCTGCCCTTCTTCTTTTGCCTTCATTCTTTCCAAGCATCAGGGTCATTTCCAATGAGTCAGCTCTTTGCTTCAGGTGGCCAAATATTGGAGTTTCAGCTTCAACAACAGTTCTTCCAGTGAATATTCAGGACTGATTTCCTTGACAGTTGACTGGTTTGATTTCCTTGCAGTCCAAGGGACTCTCAGGAGTCTTCTCCAGCACCACAATTTGAAGGCATCAATTCTTTGGCACTCAGCCTTCTTTATGGACCAGCTCTAACATCCATACATGACAACTGGAAATACTATACCTTTGGCTATATGAACTTTTTGCAGCAAAGTGATGTCTTTGCTTTCTAATATGCTCTCTAGGTTTGCTATAGGTTTCCTTCTAAGGAGCAAGGGTCTTTTAATTTCATGGCTGCAGTCACTATCCACAGTGATTTTGGAGCCCAAGAAAATAAAATCTGTCACTGCTTCCACTTTCCCCCCTTCTATTTGAGGTGATTGGACTAGATGCCATGATCTTAGTGTTTTGAGTATTGAGTTTCAAGCCATCTTTCTCACTCTCCTCTTTCATCCTTATCAAGAGGCTCGTTAGTTCCTCTTCACTTTCTGCCATAAGAGTGGTATCATCTGCATATCTGAGGTGGTTGATATTTTTCCCAGCAGTCTTGATTCCAGCTTATGACTCATCCAGCCCAATATTTTGCATGATATACTCTGTATATAAGTGAAATAATCAGGGTGACAATATACAGCCTTGTCACATTCCTTTCTGAATTTTGAATGAGTCTGTTGTTCCATGTCTGACTGTAACTGTTGCTTCTTGATCTTCATACAGGTTTCTCAGGAGATAGGTAAGGTGTATTCTCATCTCTAAGAATTTTCCACAGTTTGTTGTGATGCACACAGTAAAAGGCTTTAGCATAGTCAGTGAAGAAGAAGTAGATGTTTTTCTGGAACTTCCTTGCTTTCTCCATGATCCAAGGAATTTTTGCAATTTGATCTGTGGTTCCTCTGCCTCTTTGAAACCCAGCTTGTGCATCTGGAAGTTTTCAATTCACATACTCCTAAAGCCTAGCTTGAAGGATTTTGAATATAACCTTGGTAGCATGTGAAATGGCACAGTTGTCCACTAGTTTGAACATTCTTTGGCATTGCCCTTCTTTGGGATTGGAATGAAAGCTGATCTTTTCCAGTCCTGTGTCCACTGCTAAGTTTTCCAAATTTGCTGGCATATTCAGTGCAGCACTTTCATAGCATCATCTTTTAGGGTTTGAACTAGCTGAGTTGGAATTTCATCACTTTCACCAGCTTAGCTGATAGTAAAGCTTCCTAAGGCCCACTTGACTTCACACTGCAGATGTCTGGCTCTAGGTAAGTGACCACATGATCCTGGTTATCCTGGTCATTAAGACATTTTCTTGTATAGTTCTTCTGTGTATTCTTGACATTTCTTCTTAATCTCTTCTGCTTCTCTTAGAAAGTGAAAGTGAAAGTCACTCAGTTGTGTCTGACTCTTTGCTACCCCATGGACTGTAGCCTGCCTGGCTCCTCTGTCCATGAAATTCTCCAGGCCACAATAGTAGAGTGGATAGGCATTCCCTTCTCTAGGGGATCTTCCTGACCCAGGAATCAAACAGGTGAGTCCTGCATTGCAGGTGGATTCTTTATCAGCTGAACTACCAGGGAAGTTCTCTTAGGTCCTTACCATTTTGATCCTTTGTTGTGCCCATCCTTGGATAAAATGTTCCCTTTGTATCTCCAATTTTTTAAAAGATATCTCTAGTCTTTCCCATTCTATACTTTTCCACTATTTATTTTTTTCTCTTGTACTATGTTACAAACTTCTGTTCATAGTTCTTTAGACACTCTGTCTCCCAGATCTAATCCCTTGAATCTATTTGTCACCTCTACTGTATTATCATAAGAGGTTTATTTTAGACCATACCTGAATGGCCTAGTGGCTTTCCCTACTTTCTTTAAGCCTGAATTTTACAGTAAGGAGCTTACGATCTGAGCTATCATCAGCTCCAGTCTTGTTTTTACTGACTGTACAGAGCTTCTCCATCTTTGGCTGCAAAGAACATAATCAATCTGATTTCAGTATTGACCATCTGATAATACCCATGTCTCTTGTGTTTTGGAAAAAGATGTTTGGTATGACCAGTGTGTTATTTTGATAAAACTCTGTTAGCCTTTGCTTCATTTTATCCTCCTAGACCAAACTTGCCTGTTTCGCCAAATATCTCTTTGACTTCCTACTTTTGCATTCCAATCCCCTATGATGAAAAGAACATCTTTTTTGGTGTTAATTCTAGGTCTTATAGGTCTTTATAGAACCAATCAACTTCAGTTTCTTTGGCATCAGTCATTGGGGCATAGACTTGGATTACTGTGATATTGAATGGTTTGCCTTGGAACGAACTGAGATCATTCTGTTGTTTCTGAGATTGCACCTAAGTACTATGTTTCAGACTCTTGTTGACTATGAGGGCTACTCCATTTCTTCTAAGGAATTTTTGCCCACAGTAGTAGATATAATGGTCATCTGAATTAAATTCACCTATTCCCATGCATTTTAGTTCACTGCTTCCTAAGATGTCAGTGTTCACTCTTGTCACCTCCTGCTTGACCACGTCCAATTTACCTTGATTCATGGAACTAACGTTCTAGTTTCCTATGCAATATTATTCTTCCCAGCTTCAGACTTTGCTTTCACCACTAGACACATCCTGAACTGAGTGTTGTTTCCACTTTGGCTCATCTGCTTCATTCTTTCTGGAGCTATTCATAATTTCCCTCCACTTTTCCCTAGTAGCATATTGGACACCTTCGAACAGGGGGGCTCATCTTCTGGTGTCATATTTTTTTGCCTTTTCATACTGTCTGTGGGGTTCCTCAAGCAGGAATATTGGAGTGGGTTGCCATTTCCTTCTCTATATTTACTATAGCCACATATGAAAACACAAAAACAATTTCATTCACATCCGCTATGGTAATTTTGTGGTTTTAATCTCTCTACGGATCAAGAAGTGTACTGTTTTCCTTTTAGTAATGGACATTGTACAAGGACTGAAAGGAAAGAAATGTTAGTCCAACTATATCCTGGGTATTAATTTTCTTGGGAGAGAATCATGTATTATACTTATAAGATTATTATCAAAATCTAATAAGGTATTAGGAGTATCATTTGGGAGATATTTTAATACCTTTATTTTTATTGTTGACCATTTACCAGAAAGTAATATTGGAGGCATGGATAATTGTACTTTCATTGGTGACCATTAACCAGAAAGTAATATTGGCAACAAAATAAGGAAAAGTGCTCACTTGAAATTGTATTTTCTAGTAAAAATTATAAGAAATTTATTAACTTCCTTGAAATTTTGATTTTTAATCAGAAAAATCTTTGCATTTTTTTCTCTTTATCTTCCAATATAAACAAAATGGTGTGAAATGTTTATTTCAACAGAAGTTGCAGAAAAACAAATTCAGAAAGAAAAACGGCCTCTGATTTTGAGGTCTGAGACACCTGTCTTTCAGTTTTCTCTTCAGTCTCTAAAAATAGTGTATTTTGTAGACTATTTCCATTTGGATTTGGGAAGATTCTGTTTATACTTAGCTTTCGGGTTATTTACCTTTAATTCTTGAACTTCAATTAGATACAAACATCTTTCTTGTCCCTACTTCCCCTTTTGCTTTTTAAGACAGCAAACTGGAAGGGTTGGGTAGGTAGGTTACCATTTTATACATCTGTATTATCCTGACTTATAGAGCTGTTAAGTAAAGGCAAACTGTAATTCTTTATTATCTGTCTGCCTCTTTTGTGCTCTTTGTCCTAGAGAAGAGCTGTGTTAAAGATCAGAGTGTTGTTGAAATCTCCTAAAAAATAATAACTTGTTTGATCACTCAACCAATGACACAATTCCTTGGAAAAACAGGTTTCTTGTGTATGTGTGTATGTGTATTCACCTTATAGTACTGAAGTGATGTGCTGGCAGTGGACAAATTATTCAGAAATGATTACTCTAGAATAATTGAGTAACAGTGGTTTTCATAAAGAGAAACCAAGAGCATCTATATGATAAATACCCTTATAATTAGTGAGATCATTAATATGGACAAAGCATACTTTAGTATCCACAAAGAAGTCTTTAAGTTAAGCAGTTAACTTCACTATGGAGAGGGGAGAGCTATATACAGCTGAATGGCTTTTCAGAGTCTCCAGGGAAGTGATTTGTCTGTTTATGGCCAGTGTGGGTGGACAAGTGAAATAATTACTTAACAGCATGTAAACAATGATTCCCACCGCCCCCCTTCCCCGATCCTTTTTCATTGAGAGAGTTGCTTGTTGTAATGGCTCCACTGGGACAGGCAGCAGAGAAATTTGATTAAATGGATGCCTGGGGTCATGACCCTGTCTCAACATGGTGCAGCTCTCAGCATTAATCAAAGAAGATTTTTTTCTTAGTTAAAAGAATTCTGACCTTGCTGTATGTGAGTACTAGTGAGCTATGGGTTTGGTTGTGGTTGAGTAGGGGGCTGTGTAAATCTGCGAGCATTCTGTTCACAGAAAAACAATGGAAGAGTAAAATATATTCAAGGACAATAGAGAAGTATAACATTATTTTAGATCATGTTAGGGGACTTTTGATGATAGTCTTTCAACAGCCAGTGGTATTTGGAGCTCCATTAGAATTCATTAGGACTCATTTATTACAAACCACTTTTGACATTAATCTGAGTGTTTAGACAATATTAATACCATGTAGTTGGTATGGGATTCCAGTGTACAGAAATTCTCTGGGAATGCTTTCATTTTGGGCTAGTGTTTGAAAACTCATTGAAAGTGATTTTTCTTGGAAAATAGAGAAATATACGTATTTGATGAGAGAACAACTAGAATTGTGGTTTTTGGTGACTAGTGAGAACAAGAAAAATGGAAATTTCTTAAGTAGGCATGTGCTATTGTATTAGGCAGAATATTTGCTTCAGGTAAGAGATGTGTTATTCATTCTTGTTTTAAGAAAGAGAACAAATTTGATACAACTAGATAGCTGTTTCCCTCACAAGAATTCGCCTAGCAGGGTGTACAACTGATTGTAGATCATCAAAACCTTATTTGTTCCAAATAAGAATTCTTTTGTGGAATGTAGACTTGTTTACATCAAAAAATTGATTAACAAGACAAATCAGATAAGGAGGTTAGCTAATTGAAGTTAATCAATTATTTGTGTTGCTAATCCTTTTTGAAAATCTTTTAAATAATATTGATCCATTTTATTGCTTGTCTTATGTAGCATACTACAGTGAATATATATATATATAAAACTTTATTTGGGTGATTAAATTCTTAGAACCTCAGAATCATCATTCTACTCACCATTTTGATTGTGCAGCTATGTGGGTAGATAAAAGTTTGGTTTTTACTATATTTTGTGACATGCTTGTCAGTTAGTGATGCTTTATAAAACAATTTAAAAATATCACTTCTTATTGATTAAAAATATTTTCTCCTAATGATAGCATATAATTAAATAGGTGGTATTAGTTATTCTAGCTAATTGAATTATAGATAATGAAGTTATTTAATTTAGGTCTTCCTTGAAAGGAAGTTGATGGAAGATATGTTTACATGTTTTTTGTGAAGTAAGCAGAAATTGCTGTAGTACTTTTGACAATAAATATATGGGATCTTAAGAAATACAGAGGTATAAAACATCTTTAACACTTTTACCTTCATCCCTTGAGGTAAAAGTGTTAATTTAATTAATGAATCATTTAGATTGCTTATAACATGACTACCTGACTTAGTCCCTACTTCATTATTTGAATATCTATGGAAAACATGATTTCAAATGTACAGAGATCATTTGAATTTATTATAATATATACATAAATTTTTACTTACAAAACCACAATTCCACATTACTCTGAGAATGAGGGAGTGTATTTTTTACTATAGAATTGTGATTCAAACTGATTGTACTGTAAACCAGCTTTGTATTTGAACATGGAAAGCTACTTCAATGCTTGTCCATTTACCCTGTAGTTTGTACATGTCACAATGTGCATGGGGTTCTCAAGGCAAGAATACTGAAGTGGTTTGCCATTCCCTTCTCCAGTGGACCATATTCTGTCAGACCTCTCCACCATGACCCGCCCATCTTGGGTTGCCCCGCCAGGATGACTTAGTTTCATTGAGTTAGACAAGGCTGTGGTCCTAGTGGATTAGATTGACTAGTATTCTGCGAGTATGGTTTCAGTGTGTCTGCCCTCTCATGCCCTCTTGCAACATCTACCATCTTACTTGGGTTTCTCTTACCTTAGGCGTGAGGTATCTCTTCATGGCTGCTCCAGCAAAGTGTAGCCGCTGCTTCTTACCTTGGATGAGGTCAAACAAGAGATGAACAGTATGAAAAGACAAAATGATAGGATACTGAAAGAGATACTCCCCAGGTTGGTAGGTACCCAACACGCTACTGGAGATCAGTGGAGAAATAACTCCAGACAGAATGAAGGGATGGAGCCAGAGCAAAAACAATACCCAGCTGTGGATGTGACTGGTGATAGAAGCAAGGTCTGGTGCTGTAAAGAGCAATATTGCATAGGAACCTGGAATGTCAGGTCCATGAATCAAGGCAAATTGGAAGTGGTCAAACAAGAGATGGCAAGGGTGAATGTCGACATTCTAGGAATCAGCAAGCTAAAATGGACTGGAATGGGTGAATTTAACTCAGATGACCATTATATCTACTACTGCAGGCAGGAATCCCTCAGAAGAAATGGAGTAGCCATCATGGTCAACAGAAGAGTCCGGAATGAAGTACTTGGATGCAATCTCAAAAGTGATAGAATGATCTCTGTTCATTTCCAAGGCAAACCATTGAATATCACAGTAATCTAAGTCTATGCCCCAACCAGTAATGCTGAAGAAACTGAAGTTGAATGGTTCTATGAAGACCTACAAGACGTTTTAGAACTAACACCTAAAAAATATGTCCTTTTCATTATAGGGGACTCGAATGCAAAAGTAGGAATTCAAGAAACACGTGGAGTAACAGGCAAATTTGGCCTTGGAATGTGGAATGAAGCCAGGCAAAGACTAATAGAGTTTTGCCAGGAAAATGCACTGGTCATAGCAAACACCCTCTTCCAACAACACAAGAGAAGGCTCTACACATGGACATCACCAGATGGTCAACACCGAAATCAGATTGATTATATTCTTTGCAGCCAAAGATGGAGAAGTCTATACAGTCAACCAAAGCAAGACTAGGAACTGACTGTGGCTCAGATCATGAACTCCTTATTACCAAATTCAGACTCAAATTGAAGAAAGTGGGGAAAACCGCTACATCATTCAGGTATGACCTAAATCAAATCCCTTATGATTATACAGTGTAAGTGAGAAATAGATTTAAGGGCCTAGATCTGATAGAGTGCCTGATGAACTATCGACTGAGGTTCATGACATTGTACAGGAGACAGGGATCAAGACCATTCCCATGGAAAAGAAATGCAAAAAAGCAAAATGGCTGTCAGGGGAGGCCTTACAAATAGCTGTGAAAAGAGAAGCGAAAAGCAAGGGAGAAAAGGAAAGATACAAGCATCTGAATGCCGAGTTCCAAAAAATAGCAAGAAGAGATAAGAAAGCCTTCTTAAGTGATCAATGCAAAGAAATAGAGGAATAGAACAGAATGGGAAAGACTAGAGATCTCTTCAAGAAAATTAGAGATTCCAAGGGAACATTTCATGCAAAGATGGGCTCGAGAAAGGACAGAAATGGTGTGGACCTAACAGAAGCAGAAGATATTAAGAAGAGGTGGCAAGAATACACGGAAGAACTGTACAAAAAAGATCTTCATGACCCAGATAATCATGATGATGTGTTGACTAATCTAGAGCCAGACATCTTGGAATGTGAAGTCAAGTGGGCCTTAGAAAGCATCACTACGAACAAAGCTAGTGGAGGTGATGGAATTCCAGTTGAGCTATTTCAGATCCTGTGAAAGTGCTCACTCAATATGCCAGCAAATTTGGAAAAGGCAGCAGTGGCCACAGGACTGGAAAAGGTCAGTTTTCATTCCAATCCCAAAGAAAGGCAATGACAAAGAATGCTCACACTACCACACAATTGCACTCATCTCACATGCTAGTAAAGTAATGCTCAAAATTCTCCAAGCCTGGCTTCAGCAATACGTCAACCATGATCTCCCTGATGTTCAAGCTGGTTTTAGAAAAGGCAGGGGAACCAGAGTTCAAATTGCCAAATCCACTGGATCATGCAAAAAGCAAGAGAGTTCCAGAAAAACATCAGTTTCTGCTTTATTGACTATGCCAAAGCCTTTGGCTATGTGGATCACAATAAACTGTGGAAAATTCTTCAAGAAATGATAATACCAGACCACCAACCTGCCTCTTGAGAAATCTGTATGCAGGTCAGGAAGCAACAGTTAGAACTGGACATGGAACAACAGACTGGTTCCAAATAGGAAAAGGAGTACATCAAGGCTGTATATTGTCACCCTGCTTATTTAACTTATATGCAGAGTACATCATGAGAAATGCTGGACTGGAAGAAACACAAGCTGGAATCAAGATTGCTGGGAGAAATATCAATAATCTCAGATATGCAGATGACACCACCCTTATGGCAGAAAGTGAGGAGGAGCTAAAAAGCCTCTTGTTGAAAGTGANCAAATAGGAAAAGGAGTACATCAAGGCTGTATATTGTCACCCTGTTTCTTTAACTTCTATGCAGAGTACATCATGAGAAACGCTGGACTGGAAGAAACACAAGCTGGAATCAAGATTGCCAGGAGAAATATCAATAATCTCAGATATGCAGATGACACCACCTTTATGGCAGAAAGTGAACAGGAACTAAAAAGCATCTTGATAAGAGTGTAAGAGGAGAGTGAAAAAGTTGGCTTAAAGCTCAACATTCAGAAAACGAAGATCATGGCATCTGGTCCCATCACTTCATGGAAAATAGATGGGGAAACAGTAGAAACAATGTCAGACTTTATTTTGGGGGGCTCCAGAATCACTGCAGATGGTGACCGCAGCCATGAAATTAAAAGACGCTTACTCCTTGAAAGAAAAGTTATGACCAACCTAGATAGCATATTCAAAATCAGAGACATTACTTTGCCGACTAAGGTCCGTCTAGTCAAGGCTATGGCTTTTCCAGTGGTCATGTATGGATGTGAGAGTTGGACTGTGAAGAAAGCTGAGTGATGAAGAATTGATGCTTTTGAACTGTGGTGTTGGAGAAGATTCTTGAGAGTCCGTTGAACTGCAAGGAGATCCAACCAGTCCATTCTTAAGGAGATCAACCTTGGGATTTCTTTGGAAGGAATGATGCTAAAACTGAAGCTCCAGTACTTTGGCCACCTCATGCGAAGAGTTGACTCATTGGAAAAGGCTCTGATGCTGGGAGGGACTTGGGGCAGGAGGAGAAGGGGACGACAGAGGATGAGATGGCTGGATGGCATCACTGATTCAATGGACAGGGAGGCCTGGCTTGCTGCGGTTCATGGGGTCGCAGAGTTGGACATGACTGAATGACTGAACCGACTGAACTTTTATATGTCAAAGTGAAGTTTTTGATTCATACATCGTTGGATGAAAGGTTTATCAAGTTACTATTGTTGGGGCAATTGCAAGAAGCAAGGCTGTTGGTGTCAGTTAATATAGGTTCCATCAACAAAAACTAACTAAATACAGTCAATTATACCGTTTGAGGAAAACAGGAGTTTAAAATAACAGTAAGGACACTTGCATAATATTCCAGACAAGGACTTTTTTCTAGAAGCTTGTTATTAGGTCTCGTTTCACAGTATTAAATAGTCTCAATTACAGTGTAAATGTCTGAAGAAAAACAGAAGCAAGTCTGTCTGGAGTCTAATCATCACTTACTGCTCCCTGTCCTCCAGGTTAACATTGCTATCATATAGGGAATTTTATCTGCCTTCCACTTTACATAGAGGCAAATTGGCAGGGAAAATGTACATATCAGGGAATTATTATGGAAACTGTGTGCACTTGATTCTATGTGGTTTTTGCTTATTAAATGTCCACTTTCTCTCACAATGAAAGAATCATAGATTAATATTAAAATATACTAATATAGATATCAAGTCTTTCAACTTGCAGTGAGCGTAATGGGTATGGTTTGGAGGAAGAGAGTTAGAGACATGACACAATTCCAGGATTTTGCCGTTCTCAAATCTGCAGGTTTTTATCTGCACATGATGATACATGTGCAGAGTGAGACCCTGGGAGGTCCTGATCCATTGGGGATTTTTTCCCCATTAAATCCATTGGGGATTTAAATACATTCCCATTCTGAGCTTGTAAGACTATTTGAAAAGATTTTCACCAACGGGAATTTTCTGAATAACACTCAGTTAACCTGAAAATTAAGCTTAACTGAAAACTCACATTCGTCTGGAGAGTATGGTAACTAAGGTTTCATTGTAAATAACACTCAGTTAACCTGAAAATTAAGCTTAACTGAAAAACTCACATTCGTCTGAAGAGTATAGTAACTAAGGTTTCATTGTAAAATGATGGTAAAGTGTTTTAAACATATGACTCTATAGTCAGTGTAATATTTACAAAACTATGCAAGTGGTGGGTAAATTTTTTTATGACTTATTAGACTATGTGTCTTAGGGCTGTGTGCTACTCAATTGGTACCCTTGGTTTTGTATTAAATTAGACAATTTTATTTTGAAAACACCTTGATTCTTCAAGATCAGTACAGATAATAAATACTATTTTCCAGAATACTAAATTGTCTCTAAGGATCATATTGTTGGTATGACCTTAGACTGTCAGCTGTTAGTTATATTTGTATATGATCAGATCTAGTAGTAACCAGTATATTTCAATAAGTAATTTAATTTGTAAAGAGGAAAATGAGGAAAAATTTGACTGCAGTTTCACCTTTACTACAGAATTTAACTTGTTAATGAGAGTTAGTCAATCTGTTTATTAATGTTTATAATAGTATCTGTCTTCAGCTACTATTTTTGATTGAGACAATATATGAAGATCAGTTTGAGTTATTTGAGGAAATATTGTTACAGACATATAGTATTAACATGTCTAAAATACAGGGACCTGAGAAAATGCTGTACTGTTGTTATCAGAGAACTAGCTATGATAGTATAATTAAGCTGAAATTGACACTTTTTAAAAGATAGATTTAAATTCTATTTCTCTATCTTTTGTGTTTGATTAAGATTAGAAGACTAAAATTCCAAAATGGCAGGCCAAAGAATTTCATCAATGTAACATACTATAACCTATTTCTTTTATCTCATGAAATTTGTAAGGTAAAATACATTGAGAGTTAGAAAAGCACATATATGTTTGTGTATATGTTATATTTTGCTTAATGTTCCAATTTAAACAAATGTTTAATAATTTGTGCTTATTAGTTTCTCATTGATTTGTTGCTATGAATAGTAATTTATAAATTGATATTATATTAATTCTTTTGCAAAGAAAAGAAAACAACATAAGAAAGTACTTTGTGATTTAGAATATTCAACACCCAGAGATTACTCTATTATTTAATGCCTCCAGATATAGACTGCTTATATTTTCAGATTTTTTTTCTCTTATTCTGTTGATTTCCCATTTTTGAATTTTTCATTTTTAGCAATGACCATTTGATTTCATTTCCTGAATCTTCAAAGGAAATAAAACTTAAAAGATGAAATAATTACATATTTAAAAATCATGCACACTTTAAAATAAAGATGAACTTGCTGGATAATTTCAAAAGGCTGTGTCACTGAAAGCCTGCATTTTGTTGGAGGGAAAATGCAATAGAGGTTTACTCCCCATCTTTGTGTGAATTCTCCAGTGAGTCTATGGGGAGGAGCGACCTTTGCCGCCCTTCTCACACTCTTAACAGTAGCAAGCATGTCTATTTAATCTGAACTGGAAGCAAGGGGATGGTTAAGAGAGCTTGAAAGCGAACAATGAGAATTAGTAACTAATGGGCAAGTCTAAACATAGGCAAAAGGTACCCTTGTTGAATTAAATCAAAGAAGCTTGACACTCCTTTATGTACCAGCTTTTTCTCAAAAGAGCATTAGATATTTGAGAAAAAATAATGAGAGGTACAATTCTATAAGGTTAATATTGATTGAAATATTAGTCTTTGATAGTTATTTTAATGTTAAAATGAATATTTAGCAGGCAAAATATGAAACAGAAAATATCTTTTAAGCTTGTACTCTCTCAAACAGCAATTGCAATACCTGGTGGGACAAAAACTTATGCCTTATAACATTGTTTTATAGTACTCACCAGCCAGATTTCTACATCTTGTAGTTTCATTTAGTAAGTATGGAAAATTTATAGACTTTCTGTCCTCATACAGCAAATAAGGGCCTTCTTGGTGACTCAGTGTAAAAAATCTGCCAGCCAAAGCAGGAGATACAGGTTTGATCCCTGGGTTGGGTATATCCCTTGGAGAAGGGAATGACATCCCACTCTATACTGAGGCACAGAAGGCTGAATTACTTGCTCAACGTCAGACAGCTAAAACGTGGTGGAATTTTTTGAATGAAGTTCCTAATCCTGGTTTCCAATTCCATGCTCTTTATTTCTGCACCACAGTGCCTCTTAGGTTTGGTGCAAATTTGCCAAGAAATCAGGAAAAGGGAAGGAGTCTGAAGGTCTGCAATAGTTTTAAAAACTTTTTTCTGAAAGATTCTGTAAAAATGCTAATGTGCTGTACATTCACTATGTGTACTGTGTTTCTTTCCTTCATGAGGTTAAATGAAACTCTAGAAAATAGGAATTGAAATACCTTGATATTGCAACATTAAGCTTTTTTCAGAAAAACATAAAAAACTTGTTGACTATATAAAGTATATTAATAACCTTTGTAAATTTTCTTAATAAATAGTTGCCAACATTCTTAAAATCCTTTTAAAAAGGATTGGAAATATTTTCATCACCATATTACCTTCACAGTTAATAAATGTCAGTAAAAATATTATTTTTTTACCTTTTACCTGGCAAATGGTTTTGGCCTGACTGATTTTCCTAGAATGCCTTAGAGTACTGTGTAATATGGTTACTGGCTTATTCTTTATCCAAGAAGATAGATATCAATCAAATATACATCACTGAATAGAAAGAGAGTCTGATTCTGTTGGAGAGATATTTGAAGGGGGACTATTTGACATCTTTTTTGGTACTTCAGATACTAATTTTATAACAATATTTCTTGACCCGGAAATCGGAGATTTAATCCTGTCAGGTGCTTATCTGAGTATGTTTATAGCCTCAGTTCCAGTTTGCATCATCTTTACCCAAAACTGTAGGGTGATGTGGAGCCTAGTAAATTATAATAATGCAGCCTTATAATCATGTCCAATGGAAGAAGTATCCATTTTTTTTAAAAGACAGAATTCTTGTAGTCACTGTTGTCTAGAGCACAAGAGAGAATGTAGCCCAAGTAGCAAATGTGAAAAATAACAACAAAAGTGATAATAATACCCTTGGCATTTTAAGCATTAGAGTTTGGTCTTAGAGAATTCAAGAATAAGGGTAAGGTCTTCAAGGATTTAGCTGGAGACTGAGAGTACATAATAAAGAAATGTACATGAAATTATTTGTGAAATAGTGTTCACTATAGTGATGCTCTTGGGAGATATAATTTAAAACATTCTACAACCTATTATATATTGGACAGACAGTGGGAGCTTAGATTGGTATTTTCAAAATTCTAGAATCCTAGAATTCTAGAAAGAAGCAACAAATTTCAAGGATTTAATGATATTGGCCCAATAAAAAAGTAACCATTTAAGTGTGAATCTATATAGAAATATACATCATGTTGAAAATTGAGATCCTCTTTGGTCCCCTTGCCCATTTCCTCTACATCATTAATTTTTTATACTGACTTAGGCTGTTTTCACTGTACATCTGGAACTTCTTTTACCATCTTCTAGTCATACTTCCTTCTATCCACAGTCATTTTCCCTTTCTAGTCCTATTGAAAGGTATTTTTGCATACACTTCATTTCTTGCATATTGTTTCTGTGCTCAAATACCTGTGGTGACAAGTCTAAAGATTCCTGCCTGACATTCAGGGCTTTCTTAAAGATCTCTTTCCCCTTGTCTCATTGGTCCCAGAGAGCACACACATCTGAGCAACTACATCTCTGTTTGGCATTCATTTCTGGACCCATAAATCCTAATTAAACTCAACCACCTTCAATGAGTATTGCATTTAAAATACTTGCAGTTTTATTTGTTTCCTGAATTATATGTTACTGATGATATCCTTTGGAGACTGTAATGTAGATATGACCAGGAATTCCAGAGAACTATGAGCAGTATTGCAATAATATTCTTTTTCTTTCATTTTAAATCATTAAACTTTTCCAACTATTTCCTATATTTCTATAAAGTTTCTCCCTTCTTTCTGTGAGAGGTAATTAGAACAAAATTTAATTTTAATTAACCAATAAGGGCTAATTAAATCAGTGTGATCAATGTCTTTCTCCTGATGAAATTGATAGGTCAGCTATAGTTTCTTTATCCTTATGGACTCAGGAAGTTGGAAGTGTTGAACTTGTGTCACAATTTCTTTTCTATAGCCAATAAAATACATTTTAATAGTATCATGAGCCTACTATTTCACACATGAAATGATGAAAGGTATGACCTAAATCAAATTCCTTGTGGAGGTGATGATTAGATTCAAGGGATTAGATCTGGTAGACAGAGTGCCTGAAGAACTATGGACAGAAGTTCATGACATCATAGAGAAAGTAGTGATCAAAATCATCTCAAAGAAAAAGAAATGCAAGAAGGCAAAGTGGTTGTCTGAGGAGCCTTTACAAATAGTCGAGGAAAGAGGAGAAGTGAAAAGCAAAGGAGAAAGGGGAAAATATCCCTAACTGAATGCAGAGTTCCAGAGAATAGCATGGAGACATAATAAGGTCTTCTTCAAAGAACAGTGCACAGAAGAAGAGTAAAAACATAGAATGGGAAAGACTAAAGATTTCTTCAAGAATATTAGAGACATCAAGGGAATATTTCATGCAAGCATGGGCATGCTAAAGGACAGAAATTGTAAGGACCTAACAAAAGCAGAAGATATTAAGAAGAGGTGGCAAGAATATACAGAAGAACTATACAAAAATGTCTTAATAACCAAGATAACCACGATGGTGAGGTCATTCACCTAGAGCAGACATCCTGGAGTGTGAAGTCAAGTGGGCTTTACGAAACATTACTACCAACAAAGTTAGTGGAGGTGATGGCATTCCAGCTAAGCTACTTATCCTCATCAATCCTAAAAGACAATGCTGTTATGTTAAAGTGCTGCACTAAATATCTCAAAAAATTTGGAAATCTCAACAGTGGATACAGGACTGGAAAAGATAAGTTTTCAACAAAGAAAGCTATAAGCAAGGTGAAAAGACAGCATTCAGAATGGGAGAAAATAATAACAAAGAAGCAACTGACAAGGAATTAGTCTCAAAAATATACAAGCAACTCCTGAAACTCAATTCCAGAAAAATAAACGACCCAATCAAAATATGAGCCAAAGAACTAAGCAGACATTTCTCCAAAGAAGACATACAGATGGCTAACAAACACATGAAAAAATGCTTAACATCACTCATTATGAGAGAAATGCGAAACAAAACCACAATGAGGTACTATCTCATGCCATTCAGAATGGCTGCGATCCAAAAGTCTACAAGCAATAAATGCGGGAGAGGGTGTGGAGAAAAGGGAACCCTCTTACACTGTTGGTGGGAATGCAAACTAGTACAGCCACTATGGAGAACAGTGTGGAGATTCCTTAAAAAATTGCAAATAGAACTGCCTGATGACCCAGCAATCCCACTGCTGGGTATACACACCAAGGAAACCAGAATTGAAAGAGACACGGGTACCCCAATGTTCATCGCAGCACTATTTATAATAGCCAGGACATGGAAGCAACCTAGATGTCCATCAGCAGATGAATGGATAAGAAAGCAGTGGTACATATACACAATGAAGTATTACTCAGCCATTAAAAAGAATACATTTGAATCAGTTCTAATGAGGTGGATGAAACTGGAGCCGATTATACAGAGTGAAGTAAGCCAGAAAGAGAAACACCAATACAGTATACTAATGCATATATATGGAATTTGGAAAGATGGTAACAACAACCCTGTATGCGAGACAGCAAAATAGACACAGATGTATAGAACCGTCTTTTGGACTCTGTGGGAGAGGGCGAGGGTGGCATGATTTGGGAGAATGACATTGAAACATGTATAATATCATATAAGAAACGAATTGCCAGTCCAGGTTTGATGCAGGATACAGGATGCTTAGGGCTGGTGCACTGGGATGACCCAGAGGGATGGTACAGGGAGGGAGGTAGGAGGGGGATTCAGGATGGGGAACACGTGTACACCCATGGCAGATTCATTTTGATGTATGGCAAAACCAATACAATTCAGTCGTGTCCGACTTTTGCAACCCTGTGGACTGTATGTAGCCTACCAGGCTTCTCTGTCCATGGGATTCTCCAGGCAAGAATACTGGAGTGGGTTACCATTTCCTTCTCCAGAGGATCTTCCCAACCCAGGGATCGAACCCGGGTCTCCTGCATTGGAGGCAGACGCTTTAACCTCTGAGCCACCAGGGAAGCCTGTAAAGTAATTAGCCTCCAATTAAATAAATTTAAATAAAATCAGTTTTCATTCAAATCTCAAAGAAGTGCAATGCCAAAGAATGTTCAAACTAGTGGACAATTTTGCTCATTTCACATACTACCAAGGATATGTTCAAAATCCTTCAAGCTAGACTTTAGCAGTATGTGAAGTGAAAACTTCCAGATGTACAAGCTGGGTTTCAAAGAGGCAGAGGATTCAGAGATCAAATTGCCAACATTCCTTGGATCATGGGGAAAGCAAGGGAGTTTCAGAAAAACATCTACTTCTTCTTTGACTATGCTAAAGCCTTTAACTGTGTGCATCATAACAAACTGTGGACAATTCTTAAAGGGATAGGAATACCCTTACCTTACCCGTCTCCTGAAAAACTTGTATGCAAGTCAACAAGCTGGAGTTAGACCCTTACATGGAACAATTTATTGGTTCAAAATTCAGAAATGAGTACGACAAGACTGTATATTGTCACCCTATTATTTAACTTATATGCAGAGTACCTCATGCAAAATGCCAGGCTGGATGAATCACAAGCTGGAATCAAAGTTGCTTGGAGAAATATCAACCACCTCAGATATGCAGGTAATCCTACTCTAATGGCAGACATTGAAGAGGAGCTAAAGGGCCTTTTGATGAAGTTGAAACAGGAGAATGAAAAAGCTGGCTTAAAACTCAACATTCAAAAATCTAAGTTATGGCATCTGGTCCCATCACTTCATGGCAAATAGAAGGGGAAAGAATGGAAGTAGTGATAGATTTTAGTTTCTTGGGCTGCAAAATCACTGTGATCGGTGACTGAAGCCATGAAATGAAAAGACCCTTGCTCTTGGAAGGAAAGCTATGGCAAATTTAGACAGCACATTAGAAAGCAAAGACATCACTTTGCCCCAAAGTCCATATAGTCAAAGGTACTACTGCTTCCAGTCGTCACGTACAGATGTGAGAGTTTGACTATAAAAAAGGCTGAGCACTGAAGAGTTGATGCTTTCCTATTGTGGTGCTGGAGAAGACTCTTGAGAGTCCTTTGGACAGCAAGGAGATCAAATCAGCCAATCCTCAAGGAACTCAACCCTGAATCCTCACTGGAAGGACCTTTGCTGAAGCTCCAATACTTTGGGAATCTGATGCGAAGAGCTGACTCATTGAAAATGACCCTGATGCTGGGAAAGATTGAGGACAGGAGGACAAGGGGGTAACAGAAGATGAGATATTTGGATGGCATCATTGACACAATGGACGTGAGTTTGAACAAACTCTGGGAGATAGTGAAGGACAGGGAAGCCTGATTTGCTGAGGTCCGTTGGGTTGCAAACAGTTGAACACGACTGAGTGACTGAACTGAACAGAAGTGCAGTTTGGACTTTTTGAGGCCATAAAATCAGCAATCACTCACAACAGGGTAGCCATCCATTCACCCTATTTGTGACGTTCACAAATTGATTCCCTCTTGCTCTTTCTCTTGTCTTCTCTGTCTTCAACTAGACAATGAAAACAAAGATACAGTAGAACTCATTTTCTTATTATTGATTTCATGCACCAGCTGCCAGATGTTTTAGCTTGTTCGTTTTTATAACCCTCTGGGCAACTTTTTAAAAGTACTTTTCTTTGACCATCTGTTAAATAAATTTGCTATAATAATTAAAAGCTCACCATCATCTTTCAAAGAAACATAAATGCTACTGTTGCAGTTGGGATATCAACATTTTGAGTTCAAATACACAGGCAGTTTTTATTCTATTAATCAGTATCAAATAAAATGCCTTGGGATACTAGTACTGCATCCTTCCCCTCCTGCCGCCACCCCTGACCCCAGACCCTGCTCCACCAAATAGTTTATGCTAAGGGGAAGTTCTTAATATTTATAAGTTAAGCTTTCTGTTTAAGGTTTTATTTTCCCCTCACCTTTTGCTTCCGAATATTAGGGATTGATACTCAAACCTGTTAATATCTCATTTTTATGAATACACAATTTTTTTTTTTTGGCTCCAAGAGAGATTTATTAGGTTAAATGATTGTGTTCCAAATTATTTTCATTTTAGTCATTAGTATGCTGTTCACTTTTTGCATTTAGGTCCTATAGTCACAAGAAATTTTTAAAACAATTTATATTAATATATTTTCAACTTTTATAGGGGCGGGGGGTGGGAGGGGTTCTTCACCGCTTCAGCCATTTTTTTTTTTTCCATCCCAGACTCTGCCCCTGAAGAAAGGGTATGCAGAAATACAGAATAAATGAAGACCCTTGGAACAAGCGCATCCTTGTGTGGACTCGGGGTATATAGTTCTAGGGCTGCATGTGTGATACACAGTGGATTTCACACTTGTATCCCTGGACTTAAAGGACATGAACTTGAGCAAATTCCTGGGAGACAGTGGAGGGCAGGAAGGCCTGGCGGGCTACAGCCCATGGGGTTAAACAACATATATATATATATAATGAGATGCATATTATGAGATGTGTATATATTATGAGATATATATCATGAATAATTTTATATTGATTCCAGATCAAAACTATATTTTGGGGCTATTCGGTTAAATATTAAGATTTATTTCGCCTTTGTTTTTTACCTTTTTGATACAGCTATTAGAAAAATTTCAGATACCTTTAAGGTTCGTGTTTATACTATTTCTGTTGGTCATCACTGTCCTAACAGGCCAATTGCTGCCCTAGATCCACCAGTTTGATAGGGCTCCTGCTTCTCAGAGTGTTTCTTTTATTTAGTTGTGGTTACCCCCTGCTTTCTGAAAGTCAGAGGAAGCATAGACAGTTATCAGAAGGGCCAGATGAGGTGGATAAGAGGAGAGTGTATGGGGAAGTGCCCACACCCCCATGAATCTTCCCCCAGGGATGGGTGAAATGACGGATTAAAGGCAGAGTCTCCCTCATATAGGATTTCACCCGTGTCGGTACAAAGAGAACAAACAGCCTTAAGCTGGCAAGCAGGAGAGGAACTTCAATAGCAGTGAGCAGGCCCAGTCATGTTCCGAGAAGCAAACACTGCTGTCAGTTAAATCTGAGTTTGGTTTCAGGCTCTGCCATCTCCGGTAATTAACTTAATCCTGATGAGCCTCAGTTTCCTCAGTGGAAAAGGAAGAGCAGGGTGCGGCTCAAATTATTACTTAAGTAAAGACAGTAACAGCACACGTGTCGTAGCACTTAGTATGTTCCTGGCTGTTCTCAGTACTTCATGCATCATAAGTGAATCTTCGTCATAACTCTAGCATCAGTATTATTATTGTTACTGTTACCAAAGGAAAAGCAGGCAGGAGCAGTTAAATGGCCAGGATGGCTCATACCCCAGCAGCGAGCTTAATCACTCTCCTCTGCAGCTGGTGTGCAGTGTCCAGCCCAGACGGGGGCTGCTGCTGCTACTGTTGCTAAGTCGCTTCAGTCGTGTCCGACTCTGTGCGACCCCATAGATGGCAGCTCACCAGGCTCCCCCGTCCCTGGGATTCTCCAGGCAAGAACACTGGAGTGGGTTGCCATTTCCTTCTCCAATGCATGAAAGTGAAAAGTGAAAGGGAAGTCGCTCAGTCATGTCCGACTCTTCGCGACCCCATGGACCGCAGCCTACCAGGCTCCTCCATCCATGGGGTTTGCCAGGCAAGAGTACTGGAGTGGGGTGCCATGGGCTGCAATAAATACAAATTAGTTTGCTTGCATTTGTCCCCACCTCTCATCAGCTCCCTGCATCACTAGGTTAAGACGGCCTTGGACAGTGTTACCTTCCTGCCACAGTCAAGACCCTGAGAGTAAGGAGACCAGCAGGCTGCTGACAGGAGCCGGCGGCTCTGAGGGACAGCTGACCCGTGCTGGGTGGCCTGGCTGTGGCCCCACTCACCTGCGCGCAGGCTGCAGTCTAGCCACAGGCCGTTTCCTGTGTCCGTGGCATTCAACCTTCCTGTGGCTGCCAAACCCTCCTGGGCTGGAGCTCTGAAAGGCAAAAACAGCAATGGGCAGCAGATTGTGGAGCCTGGGAAACTCTGAGAAGACCATTTGGGAAACTAAGCAGCCCTGGGGGTTCCCAGAGGGCTGAATGCTCTCTCAGTCCCGCCCTGCCCTTGGGGGAATTTCAGCTCCTCAGTTTCATTACAGAAGCAACCATTGTTGCACCCCTTTCTGTGTGGTTTAACCCTCTCCAGAGGCCTTCTGCCCTGAATTCCAAGGTCTGCTGCCTTTTTTTTTTTTTTAAATCTATGTCCTTATAAAGGCTCAACAAGGGACTCCCCTGGTGGTCCAGTAGCTAAAAAGAACTTGGCCATCCCAGCGCAGGGGTTGGAGGTTCCCTGGATCCCTGAGCAGGGAGCTAGATCCCACATGCTGCAACTAAAGATCCTGAGTGCCACAACTCAGAGCCAGTGCCACCAATTAAATAAATATTTGTTAAAAGAAAAGGCTCAACAAAATGAGTTTCTACAGTAAGAGGTTGTAAGTCAATTTTTTCTCTTTAAAACAAAATTCCTTAATTGCTGTTACAATGTTTGTGAAACAATAGCAAACCATTTTAGAAGCAAAATAAACATCAGTTGTGCATTTAGCCAAAGTGGGACTAACCAAGCAAGTGTATAAATGGAAGGAAGGTTTTGGTAGACCATTTCTTGGCGTTACAGCTGAAGTCTCCATTGGCTAAAGATAGATGCAGCTACTTCAGATTTCCAAGGGGTACTTTTCAGACTATCACCGCCTTCTTGTGCTGAGTATATATGCTTCCTGTGGAACCCAAGATTGTGGTTTCAAAGGCAACCTAGTTCCAGCAAGCTTTCCAATGCCAGAAGTCTTTGTACTTTCCTCACTGGCAAATGCTTACCTAACCTGAGGATTGGTGGTCCTGTGGTTAAGACCTAAGGCTTCCACCGTAGAGGCCAGGAGTGCAGGAACTAAGTCTGGTGAAGGAGCGAAGATCCTGCATGCCTTGCAGCAAGGCCACACCGTGTCCCCTCCCCAAAACAACACAGAATAAAACCTGAAGATTGATGTTTACCCAAGTATTCACTGAAAATATTAACCCCAAATCCAGAGGAGTGGCAATTTTCACTCTTAATGCTAAAGAGAGTTTTCCAAGTAAAAATATCTTCATCCCAAATATATCTTCACCCAGAACAGCATATTTAAATCCACAATGTTCAACAAGAGAGAGAAAGTTACATTAGTAGCCAGGTTCTCCAGAGAAATACAAGCAATAGGAGGAAGAGAACAGAGAGAGAGGAATTTATTTGAAGAAATTGGCTCACACAGTTGTGGGTCCTGGCAAGTCCCAACCTGTAGGACGTGCCAGCAGGCTAGCAACCAGGGAAAAGATGGTGTTGGAGCCTTGACTCTGAAGACAGTCTGGAAGCTGAACTCCTTTCTTGGGGAACCTCAGTGTTTCCTCTTAAGGCCTTCAACTGGCTGGGTACAGCCACCCACACTATCCAGGATAATCTAACAGCTAAACAATACCTTCTCAATGACATTCAGACTAGTATTTGAACAAAAACTGGGTACCAGGGCTTAGCCAAGTTGAATTATAAAATTAATTGTCAAGTTCAGTGCAGTAGCTTGGTCGTGTCCAACTCTGTAACTCCATGGACTGCAGCACGGCAGGCCTCCCTGTCCATCACCAACTCCCAGAGTTCACCCAAACTCATGTCCATTGAGTCAGTGATGCCATCCAACCATCTCATCCTCTGTCGTCCCCTTCTCCTGCCCTCAATCTTTCCCAGAATTAGGGTCTTTTCAAATGAGTCAGCATCAGGTGGCCTAAGTATTGGAGTTTCAGCTTCAACATCAACCCTTCCAATGAACACTCAGGATTGATCTCCTTTAGGATGGACTGGTTGGATCTCCTTGCAATCTAAGGGGCTCTCAGGAGTCTTCTCCAACACCACAGTTCAAAAGCATCAATCCTTCAGCAGTTAGCTTTCTCTGTAGTCCAACTCTCACATTCATACATGACTACTGGAAAAACCACAGCCTTGACTAGATGGACCATTATTAGCAAAATAATTTCTCTGCTTTTTAATATACTGTCTAGGTTGGTCATAGCTTTTCTTCCAAGGAGCAAGCATCTTTTAATTTCATGGCTGCAGTCACCATCTGCAGTGATTTTGGAGCCCAAAAAAATAAAGTCAACACAGTCAAAGGCTTTGGCATAGTCAATAAAGCAGAAATAGATGTTTTTCTGGAACTCTTTTGCTTTTTCCATGATCCAACGGATGTTGGCAATTTGATCTCTGGTTCCTCTGCCTTTTCTAAAACCAGCTTGAACATCAGGGAGTTCACGGTTCACGTATTGCTGAAGTCTGGCTTGGAGAAATACATAGAACCAAGGATTAACATGTTTTTATTTTATAGCTTAGGTAAAAAGCATGAGCTCTTATTACAAAGGGAAAAATATTACTTCTTAAGTGGAGAATAGTACTTTCCAAAAACATAAACAAATACTTATTCTGAACCATGAACTAACCAATTTTATTTAAATGTATCAAACTGAATATGATTTCATCAGTTATTGATCAACATTCAGCTACATACATATGACAAAATCACCATCTGTAGTGATTTTGGAGCCCAGAAAAATAAAGTCAGCCACTGTTTCCCCATCTATTTGCCATGAAGTGATGGGACCAGATGCCATGATCTTCGTTCTCTGAATGTTGAGCTTTAAGCCAACTTTTTCACTCTCCTCTTTCACTTTCATCAAGAGGCTCTTTAGTTCTTCTTCACTTTCTGCCATAAGGGTGGTATCATCTGCATATCTGAGGTTATTGATATTTCTGCAGGCAATCTTGATTGCAGCTTGTGCTTCCTTCAGCCCAGCGTTTCTCATGATGTACTCTGAATAGAAGTTAAATAAGCAGGGTGACAATATACAGCCTTGACATACTCCTTTTCCTATTTGGAACCAGTCTGTATATACATAATCAGAATAATATTTCATATGTAATAGTTAATTTCATCTGTGAGTATAGCCTACCAGAGAGTTTACATATTGGAAGAAAACTTCCTTAAGAACATTGGATATTTATGTCTCAGTTTGAATGACATGATATTCTCTAGTTTCTAAATTATTATTCTCTTTAAAATATATTATTACCCAAAACTACAGACCTAAAAGATTATTTACTTGTTAGCATTTACTAAATATTGCTAACATTCTCAAATGATCATTTTAAATTATTTTATTTAAAACTTTTTTATAATGGAGAATTCCAGTATATATAAAAGTAGAAAGAATTATATAACAAGTGACAACAATTGATATTTAGCAGGGTTCCTTGAAAATGGAGAAAAAGTGAGAATAGAGGGAGATGGAAAAGACTAAGTCTTTAGCATGTGCCAGGCAGGGTGGTAAATGCTTAAATGTGTCTTCATGGAATTTCTACAACAACACTACAGGATAAGCATTATTACCTCTATTTTGGAGATGAACATGTTGAGCCTGAGAGAGATTGAGGATTTCCCCAGGGGTTTAGAATCAGAGCCACATTTGAAGTCTGAGTGCCCCCCCGGTCCATGTTCTTGCCATGGCTCCATTTGATAATTTATCAACCACCAGATTAGATGTTCCCAAACTCGAGAAAAGGAGCTACTTGTTTTTTGTTTTGTTTGGAGATCTCATAATGGTGAAAGAAGAGGCCCAGAGAAAGTGGTTATTCTGTTATGGATGAATTTAAGGAGAAGGGTTGCTGTTGGTGAGGTTCTTGAGTGGGGAGGGAAGTGGGGAGGAGGCAGTTCCTTACGAAATGAAAGAAGTAGCACAGGCTTTGGGGTATGCCAGTCAATTAGGCTGATGTATTGAGAACCTATGCTGAGGTTGAATAAAGGTCCTTAGATGACTTATTTCTGTTCAGTTATATTAAGGAGTAGAGCTTTTCTGATACAAGATAAATAATTTTATTTTTCTATTCTTAAACAAAACAACTGGAGATGTTGGTCTGTCATTCTATTTCAGTTAAAATGAAGATGCATCTTTAGCTGGAATGTATGTGTAACTGTCTTGGAATTAGACTCTCCAGGGTCAGACTATCCCCACACAGCAGACAAGCAAATTCCCGGGATACCAGGCAATGTTTTCAGCAGGCTGCTGCTACTTCCTGTCCCAGAGAAGGGGAGACTTTGGTTCTAATCTCAGCTGTGCAACTGGCAAATCATCTTACCTCTCTGGGCCTCTGCTTTTCCTCCTCTGAAAAATAAGTAGGCTGAACTGAACAATTTCTAGAACCCCTTCCAATGCTTCTTCCATGCGTTTCCATGAAAAGAACAGAAATCACAGTTTGTCCTTAGTCCCTCTGAGGGAATAAAGCAACATGGAAGGAATTACCTTCCATGGTAAAACTCTCTGTCTGCTATACACATTTTAGTGTCCGAAGATTTAAAGTCCATTAATCCTGAAGACTTCCTGGGAAGCAGGTCAGTTGACGTTTCCATACACTTACTTGAATGTGTTTTAGTGAAATTAAACATTTTTTTCTGTAGGCTGAATAGAGTCAAATTAAAAAAAAAAAATTTTTTAACATTTCATTTTGAAATGTAATTGACTTGTTTTGAGTGTCTTATTTAGGTGCTTTTAAAATCTCAAAGAATTTTGTCAAACATTCCCAAAACTGTGCTGCACCTTCAGAAATTATTTTAGGGAATATTGCTTGCTCTATCAAATGGAAAAAATGAAAATTTAAGTGTTATATTATTTTAGTTATTCAAATATATATACCTTAATGATGAATGCATACTAAATGGAAACATTTTACTATAAAATTACCTTCTGCTTTTGAATGACATAAAGTTTGTTATTTTTGAAATGGGTGGATAACCTTGGTAAGAAAATGAGAAGACTTAAAATTGTGTGAAAATATAGATTCATCTTTCAGAGTTGTCGCTTGCTCTACACACTTGTTGATTTCCTGCCCACTTAATGAGCACTGCTTACTTACTAACATTACAAAGATGAGTAGATGAGTAAGATATATTCCCTGCTCCTAGGAAATCATAACTAGTAGATATTTGTAGTTTGTCTGGAGAAAAGGAGAGCTAATAAAGTTTTTCTATTGTATTACCTCATTTGAACTGATGAAGTAGTACTATTATTTTCTTTATTTTACTCATGAGGAGACTGAGTCTCAAGGAGATTAAGTCATTGTCACGGTCAGCTTGTTATTTGCTCAGTATCTGTGGTTCTATTTAACAAAGGCTGGGACCGTGTCTGTCCTTTTCACTCTGCAGCTCCAGTGCCTACCATAGTACCTGAACATAATAGGTACCCAGTACACATTTGATGAATGAATAGATATTGGATTATTAGTATTCCAACAAATATTGGATTGTAGAGAAACATTAGTCCTCTCCCTCAAGTAAGTACTCTTTTACTATGCCTTGCTACCTCTTTAATTATATCTGTTTAGTATTAACAGAATGAATGCTTCAAGTCTGGAAAAAGAATTATGTACCACCTAATATTTAAAATAAGGGAAGAGATTGCCTTTGAAAAGCAGAAGCTGAATGCCCTTGCAAAAATACCAAGATAAATCCCCCAGATTTAAAACTCAACCCTCAAAATATTCTTTATGAAGAAACAATTATGTATCAAACTTTGCCATTGTTTGATGGTAAATCCAATTATTTAGAAATCGTTTGGAATTAGCCATTAGAAGAGATGGCTGCAAGTTTGAAGGTCTAGAAGTATTATGTGTACTTTATTTATTATAAATATGAATGATATTTACAAAGCTCAGTTTATAGTTGATGCTAAGAAACCAGGTTAGTAACACTTCAGATTATAAGAATGGAATTCAAAATGACCTTGGCAAAATGGAGAGTTGTTAATCCTAAAATAGGAACACATGTAGGTAGGAAAGACAGATGTACAATAGCTGCAATGTACAACTGTGGCAGAAAGGAATTTAGAGTACAAATTCAGGAATCACAAAGTGATTCTTGCATTACATTCTCCAGACCGTTACTGGAATACTCCCATCAGTCTTGGGCCTACCAATTAAAGAGTTTTTTTTTTAACAAAGTGGATGAGCCTCAGAAGATACAGAAAATAACAAAAGACTAGAAATTGAGAAATGTAAAAACAGAAAACAAGTTGAATTTTAGTCATGTAAGTAATTTCTCAAAAATATGTATCATCCTTACACCCACTCTCAGAAGTTTCTCCAGATGTGCTTCACCAAAATGAAGGGATGAATCAAGGTAGGAGAAGGCAGTGGATTCAGGACACAGGCAAAGGGAATTCCCAGGAGATAGGGAAGGGACAGCCTGAGTGGCCAGTATACACCTGGTCCAGGACCATCCTTCTCACTGATGCAGGTGACAAGGTTCAAGAAAGACTTCTTTAAGAAGGTAAACATGAAAGAATTTCTAACGTGTTTGAACACCTTCAAAAAAAAAAAAGTTCAACAAGCTGATGGAAAGTTTGGGGTTCAATTTGTGATAGTCCATAGAATATTTGACAAAACACACAAAAACCAACTCCAAGGAAACAAGTTGGAGCCAAAAAGAAAGAATTATAGTATATAGATGACAAAACTTAACATATAAATAACACTTATATACTGACACTAGCATAGATACTAAGTATCAATCTAACCAAGATTATGATCTGGTGATACTGAGTGGATGAAGAGATGAGGAGTAGAATGTGTGTGATGGGCAGGAAGAGGGTGGTGGAGAAAGCTTTGATTAGATTCCACAGTAAGAAGTCTTAGCATAATCCTGCACTTCAAAAATCAAATTTGCATATAGACAGTCAGAGCATACTTAAAACTGTGGGTGGTGGTAGTGGTTTTAGTCGCTAAGTCATGTCCAGCTCTTGCGACCCCATGGTCTGTAGCCCTCCAGGCTCTTCTATCCATGGGATTTTTCAGGCAAGAATACTGAAGTGGGTTGCCATTCCCTTCTCCAGGGGATCTTCCCAACCCAGGGATTTAACCCCAGTCTCCTGTATTGCAGACAGATTCTTTATCAACTGAGCTACCAAGGAAGCTCAGAATTGTAGGAGTAAACACCAAAAACGTCAACCAACCAATGAATTCAAACAAATAAAACAAAATAGCTAAAAACATTGAATATAGTGTAAGGAGAAAGGTATTGATAGGAGACACAAGGGACTGCTATTTTTCACAGCAAGATGTATAAATTGGATTCTTTAAATTATGTGCAGGTAAGGATGAAAGAGGAGAGTAAAAAAGCTGGCTTAAAATTCAACATTCAAAAAACTAAGATCATGGCATCTAGTCTCATCACTTCATGACAACTAGATGGATAAAAAGTGGAAACAGTGACAGATTTTATTTTCTTGGGCTCCAAAATCACTGCGGACGGTGACTACAGCAACAAAATTAAAAATGCTTGCTCCTTGGAAGAAAAACTATGAGAAACCTAGACAGCATATTAAAAAGCAGAGACATTATTTTGTGAACCAAGGTCGGCATAGTCAAAGCTATGGTTTTTCCAGTGGTCATGTACAGATGTGAGAGATGGACCATAAAGAAGGCTGAGTGCCAAAGAACTGATGTTTTCAAGTTGTGGTGCTGGAGAAGACTCTTGAGAGTCCCTTAGACATCAAGGAGATCAAACCAGTCAATCCTAAAGGAAATCAGCCCTAAATATTCATTAGAAAAACTGATGCTAATTCTGAAGCTCCAATAATTTGGTCACCTGATGAGAAGAGCTGACTTGTTGGAAATGACTCTGATGCTGGGAAAGATTGAAGGCAAGAGAAGAGGATGACAGAGGATGAGATGGTTGGAAGGCATCACCAACTCAATGGTCATGGGTTTGAGCAAACTCTAGGAGATAGTGAAGGACAGGAAGCCTGGCATGCTGCAGTCCATGAGGTCACAAAGAGTTGGACACAACTTAACAACTGAACAATAACAATCATTTTGATTGGCTTCGCTGGTGGCTCAGATGGTAAAGAATCTGCCTGCAATACCAGAGACCGGAGTTTGACCCCCGGGTTGGGAAGATCCCTGGGTTGGGAAGATCCCCTGGAGAAGGAAATGGCTACCCACTCCAATATTCTTGCCTGGAGGATTAAAACAAACCAAAAAAGAAATCAAATTAACATTAAAATCATTAACATAAAAATATAGTTAAGAAGTTACCTAATAATATTACCAAATATGGGGAAGTTTGTGTTTTCTTAGAGTGGTAACTACTTGCTGTATTTGTGAAGTTAGGATTTTGGCTAATGCTCTTTTCTAGTAAGGGTTGATAAACAAATGAGGTGTTTCCTTTCCTGGAGCTGTGAGGGACTAACAATCCACACTCAACAGTCTGGCATGGCTTATATGCAGTGATGGAGTAAGGTCCGAGTTGCATTGCCTTGGCTCATCTTCTAGGTTCCCTATAACTCTGTGGGCCTTGGCAGAGGTGTGGTGTGAAGGACAGAACAATAATATTTTGAATCATATTATGATAACATCTATTTAACTCATACAATCAAGAATAGAATTTAAAAATATGTATCAGTTCAGTCGCTCAGTCGTGTCTGACTCTTTGCGACCCCATGAATCGCAGCACGCCAGGCCTCCCTGTCCATCACCAACTCCCAGAGTTCACTCATGCATATGTATAAATATACACACATATATGCACACACTCAAATATTCAAATTATTATTGCTCTGCACCTGTGAGGAGATTACTACCTCTGAAAGGAAGGAACTAAAATGTTTTGAATATCTTCCAAGTGCTTCATAAACATAATTTTATTTAATCACTCAGCACTGCTGAGGTGGCTATCACATAGCCCCATTTTACAGATGAGGAAATTACACTTCAGAGAGATTAGGTAACTTTTCTTCTGAGGTCACATAAATAACATAGGATTGAGCTGGTCTGTGTGTCTACAAAGCCAGTGTTCTGTTTTACCTTTATGCCTATATGCTTGTTTTAACTTTAACATAATGTAAAACAACTAGTTCTCCCACTCTGAATGAATATACTATGAAAACAACTGATTGCTCAGATTAGATAGCTATTTTGATATCTTGAATTTTTTTTTAATTTTTTTGGTCACTCTGCATGACATGTGGGATTTTAGTTCCCCAACCACGGATGAAACTTGCACCCGCAGCGTTGGACACACAATCTTAACCACTGGACTGCTGAGAAAGTTCTCATTTTGATGTCTTGTGGATACAACTTGAGTGTTTATGTGTTGCATGTGGCCTAGTTCTGTGAGAGGACTTCAGAAATGCTCAAATCCTGTAGGTGATGGAATAGTCAAAACACGTCCCATCCAACCAGTCTCCCAAATTGCAATATAGCCCCTCGAGACCCTGTGAATCAGAGTTTATAAACAACTATTCATAGACACAGCTGTTTACCTTAGGCTATTATTTATGTGAGGCAGCTAAAAATCAACTATTTTTTCCTTGCTAAGATTAACTGTAGCACCTGGCTCACAAGGGCAGAGGGGAGGGAGGGTGGAGAAGAATCCCCTTAGAAAGAGAATGTGAAGAAGCCCACTACAGAGAGAGGATGGCAAAGAAAAGACAGCCTTTGAAGAAAAGTCTTCCTAAGGAATAAGGACCACTCTTCCTAAGGAATAAGGAATATGGTCCTGTCATCCTCCATAATCTAAATGCCAAGAATAACCGATCTTTGTTGAAGAGCAACTTGCCACTTACTCAGCTTTGTGATTCCACCTGAAATAGATTTCTAGTTGAAAGATTAAAAAATGACAACAAGAGCCATCTCTTTGTTGCTGCCTCTCAAATGTGCTCTTAACAGATATTGACAGCTCACTGCCTATGATAGAAGTGCCTATTTTCACAATTGAAATGCTTCCATTCAATAAAGGTATAAATTTTTAAAATGTAGCCAGTAATTATTTTAATTTTTACAGAATTGACTCACAGCAAAATAGATCTATCACCTTTAATATAGGTGAAAGAGTTTCTACTTTGTATTATTGAGTTTCTATATTGTATTATTTTATTTTCCCTACCTCAAACAGAAGAAAATTCCTTTTAATCATTCATCAATTAGATTCAACAATCCCTTGAATTGGGAGTCATTCTTCCCTGGTAGCTCAGACTGTAAAGAATCTGCCTGCAATGTAGGAGAGCTGGGTTTGATCCCTGAGTCAGGAATATCCTCTGGAGAAGGAAATGGCAACCCACTCCAGTATTCTCACCTGGAATACTGGACAGAGGAGCCTGGTGGACTACAGTCCATGGGGTCGCAGAGTTGGACATGACTGAGCAACTAACACACTTGAATTGAGCACCTGCTACACTTCGGGGACATCAGGTGACCGTGACAGGGTAGCTGGCCTGGAGGATCTAATTTTCTACTTAGGAATGATGGCGGAGGCAGAGAAACCTAGAATTGGAAATAGACCATGATGACAGTAAAACTGTACACAAAGGTTAAGATAGCACAAAAGCTATTAGTAGTCAGCTAACTCTGGGACTTTTCAGAAAGTCTCCCACAGATGAGATGAAGTTCTGGTTTGGTCCTGAAAGCTTTGGGAGAGTTTCCCAGTCAGGCAAAGGGGACAATGAAGACATTTGTGAAGGATGACAAAATAACTGATGAATGGTATATGGTAAAGGAATAGAGTCGAGAACCAAACAGTATGTTTGGGGAATGGCATGAGGCTCCTTGTGGTTAGGGTAAGGAGTAAATATGGTAGGGTGGTGGAGGTAAATATGGGAGGTGGAGAAATAAGAAGTAGGACATCCCACAGTATGTAATAGGAGTGACAGGCTCCAAGATGAATTGTCAAGAAAACACTGACGACAATGAGGATGGGCTAGCGTGGGGCAAGAGACTAGTTTGTTGCCCGGGTAGGAGATACACACAGAGTTCTCGCATGTGTGATAATAAATCTGTCAAGGAGGGGATGGTAAGGAATCAGTAAAGCACTAGGACTTCCCTGGTGGACCAGTGATAAAGAATCCCCTTGCAATGCAGGGGACATGGGTTTGATCCCTGGTTAGAGCAACTAAGCCCCTGAGCTGCAATTACTTGAAGCCGGGAAACTCTGGAGCCTGCATGC
The DNA here is from genome assembly GCA_006408695.1 of Aepyceros melampus. NCBI lineage: Eukaryota > Metazoa > Chordata > Mammalia > Artiodactyla > Bovidae > Aepyceros > Aepyceros melampus. The sequence continues at coordinate 532,370 of SJXQ01009762.1, read as the reverse complement.
CATAACTAAAGGATCCGTGTGCTGTAGAAAGATTCCACACGCTGCAACTAAGACCTGATACAGCCGAATAAATAAATACATTTTTTAAAATGTAAAACACTACATCATATTATAAAAAGATATTAATTATTGGTATTTATTATCTTTCCTAACTTGGAATATGTTGTGACAAGCTATCCCTAGTTAAATGAAGATTTCCTGTGACCAATCTAATACACAATACCTTCTACAGTAAGTATGTGCTACCATCCAACAGTCCTCTCGTGACTCCCCAGAGTTTATTGTGGAAGCTATGTGTGGAACCAGCTCGTTTTAGTCTCTTTAAACATCCTAAGATAAACTTAGATTGCTCATTTGATTGTGAAGGATCCTGCAGAAGACAGTTAATTTTATTTCTAGCACGTACGATCATGTCTCTATACTTGTGTGAAATTGGTAAAATGGCAAAATTTAAGGATGTGAAAGTTAAGGCCTGTGATTTTATAAGCTTTTCACTCAGATGAATGAATTGATGGCCTTGTCGCAGCATTCCAGACTTGTGATAGAATGGGATTCAAGTTTCTTTTAGCCTTCATTTTAAGGAACCAAGTGGCCCTTGTGATTAAATGTATGAACATTGGTAAATATACATATTTGGATTTGACCGTAATTTAACATTTTGACCAAACACCTATGCTAAATCCATCAATGAGACAGCTGAGGAAAAAATTTCTGGAAGAGTTTTTACTGTTCTTCAGTGCTCCTCAGGCAGGAAGCCACAGGAAATATGTATTGTGGTGCATATTTCCCTGCAGGATTTGGTGTGTCATTCATTGTACACAATTCTGCTTTCCAGCTGCCTGTAATTCACATTTTTGTACTTGCTTTTCCCTCCAGGATAATTCGATGAAGTCAGTTCCTCTCAGATAGAAAATGTCTTTTTATTTTTTTTTAAGGTCAGAGGTTTTTTTTCTTCCTTCCCAATTGAGAGATAAACTTGATTAAACAGAAAAGATTTAAGTAGTCAGAATTAATAATTTTGACATATGAAAAACTAGGATTGCAATTTGAAATAGTCATTAGATAATTTTATTAATCTAATAGGATGAGTGTTTTTTGGGCTAAATGAAAATAAGGTCTGTCAAATTTGGAGCAGTTTAAGATGTAATAAATTAGAATCTGGGATATGGAAGCAGAAACCAGCCTTTTCTGAGAGAACCTTACTGCTATTTTATTAGATATGGTTTTTTACTTTAAAATTTCTCTGCATTTCTTTTCTTCTCATTATCCTGCACCCATTCTTTAATGTAGAGTGAAATATTTCCCCCACTTTGAAATGGGAAGTAGTGAATAGAATGCTTGAAAATCAGAGTTCAGTTCAGTCGCTCAGTCGTGTCCGACTCTTTGCGATCCCATGAACCGCAGCACGCCAGGCCTCCCTGTCCATCACCATCTTCCGGAGTTACTCAAACTCACGTCCACCGAGTCAGTGATGCCATCTAGCCATCTCATCCTCTGTTGTCCCCTTTTCCTCCTGCCCCTAATCCCTCCCAGCATCAGAGTCTATTCCAATGAGTCAACTCTTTGCATGAGGTAGCCAAAGTACTGGAGTACTTAAAACAAACGAACAAAAACACAAATTTCACCCCACAATTACTGAATGAGGTTGAGCCTGCTGTTCACATTTAATAAAATCTCTCAGGCTCACTCTAATAATGTAAGCAGAGTTGAGACCACTGACTTCTACTTTTCTTTGTACAGGTATCCCCAAGCTCATTTTTAACCTGCTAAACTTGACTCCCCTATCACCAGCTCAAGGATGGCTGTTGGGAAAACTGACAGTCAAGTACAGTAGTCTAGAAGAGAGGAATCCAAGATGATTTCTTAGGCTATGGGGAAAACATGAGAACTTCTATCTTTATTTTTGAATCTCATTCTAACAAAATCTGTTTTAAAAATATTTTATGGTGTACATATTAATACAACAGAATTTTTTTTTAAGTCTGGGGATTTATCATCAAAATCTTCACAACCTTAGAAATAGGCAGAACAGAAAAGACCTATTTCCCCATTACTTATGTCTCTTGATTCTTTGTGGTCACTGAAACAGCTCAGATATTGGTTTTTTATGTGTCTATCAATTGCTGCAGAGTTTTCTAGAGCTATGTATGAAGTCTTGCAAGATGTTTGTCCCCTACTTCATAGCCTAGAAAAGCCAATATTATATGAAAACCTATCAAACACAGTCTTCTCTTGCTGGATCTTAGCTCTTTCCAGAGTTCCCTCTGTAACTTCATTTCCTGGTCCCTTCTTGGTAAAACTTGTTCTTGTCCTTCTAAACTCTTCTAAACGGCACTCAAGTGCCTTTACATAGAGCAACAAGAGAGACTTTAATGTAGAAATGCCTTTGAAATATCTCTTGATATTAGGGAATTGTTTTTAAGATATAATATTGATATTGTGGTTATTTAAAAAGAATAAAAAGATCTTTGTATTTTAGAGATACATATATAATCTTGAGAGTCCCTTGGACTGCAAGAAGATCAAACCAGTCAGTCCTAGAGGAAATCAATCCTGAATATTCACTGGAAGGAGTGATGCTGAAATTGAAGCCCCAATAATTTGGCCACCTGATAGGAAGAGCCAACTCATTGGAAAAGACCCTGATGCTGGGAAAAATTGAAGGCAAAAGGAGAAGGGGGAAACAGAGGATGAGATGGGTAGATGGCATCACCGACTCAATGAACATGAGTTTGAGCAAGTGCCAGGGAAATGGTGGAGGACAGAGAAGCCTGGTGTGCTACAGTCCATGGGGTCACAGAGAGTCAGACATATCTTAGCGACTGAACAACAATGTAATGTATATGGAATGTGCTTTAAACTAATATGAGAGTATATTTAACTACAAAAAGGTGGCTCAGTGGTAGAGAATTCCCCTGCCAATGCAGAAGATGGGGGTTTGATCCCTGGGTCAGGAAGATCCCCTGAAGAAGGCAATGACAACCCACTCCAGTATGCTTTCTTGGGAAATCTTGTCGACAGAGGAGCCTGGTGGGCTACAGTCTATGGGGTCACAAAAGAGTCAGACAGGACTTAGTGACTAAACAACATTAACTCCCAGCTTGTCCTTTTCATCTGCCTTCAGGATTTTCCTATCAAATCACTTGGTTCTCTGCCTCACTCCAAGTCCGCCTCAGACATCAGATACTCCACTCTAGTCAGGGCCCGCAGGTTATTTTCTCACCCCACCACCTAGTTCTACCAGGCCACCTGGCAACAGCATAGTCTTTCTCTACTGTTTTTCTGTTCTTGCCTGGCTGCGGTGACTGCTCGTGTCCTCTGTGAGTGGATTCTTGATCTCTTGGCTCTGGTCTGAAGTCTCCCCCTGTGGGCTCTGTGTCTTCCAGCCTCATATCACAATCCTGCACAGGGGGATTTCAAATATTTACCGATTGAGAGGAGGCAACCTTTCTGTTCCTTTCTCTGAGGCCCAGTGGAAACCACCCTATCCTTGTCTCCGTGAAATGGAAAGTCTAGAGGCAGCTCTCACAGTTTCTGTTGGGGGAATTTCTGGGATGTCTATTTATTTTCCTGAGCTTTTATATTCTTTTTAGATATATGAGTTGCTCTGAAAGTCCCTAAAGAATTTATTTTCATAACTGTAATGACTCCCTGATATTTGGAGGGTTTTTTGAATAACTTAGATGTGTGTAATCTCACTTGTACGAGTGTCTATCATCTTTTGTTTGTTTTTCTGTTTTTTGTTTTTGTAGTGTGCGGGGTACCTGCTTTGCACTTTCTGTTGCTATACTGAAAAACGCCACTCTTAGCCACTGGAGTACACGCTCCATCCCACTGTCTGCATCTTATTTCCTTCTTAACTTTCTGGTCCCCCACCCCTAGCATGGCCATTGGATATTGCTTCACCACTTCCCTTTCTTCTAATGTCCCATGACCTACCACGTGAAAAGTGTTGGGCAGTGTGAACAGCTAGCATCTCAGCATTCATCTCCCCTTATAGCTGGGCCTGGGTTGGGGAACTGAGGGGGAAGGGCTGGAGCTGGGAGAGGGAGAAGAAACCGATAATTGTTCACTTTCTCTTCTCTCTTTGCACTTCCAATTTTAGAATGAGGCGAGGCAAATCTCCCATTCATCTGGGATTTCAAGGACACTAGAATAACAAAGCTTAGGACCTGTCAGTCCCATTTGCACCCCCAGGACTGAGACCAAATGGCAAGGTAGTCCCAAGAAAATGAGAAGAGAAGGAGCAGGCCATGGGAGAAGAGGTAGTGGGGGAGGGCAAAGAAGGTGAGGAGGAGGAAATATTTACTTTTTCATTTAGTTCTTCTTTTAGAATGAAGCTGAATTATCTTGTGCCTTAAAGCATTAAAAATGCATTTCACTGGATCTCTGATGGGATATTTGAAGTGTCCAAATGGTAGGGGAGCTATTGATATACTAGGAGTTTATGGGCAAAATGAGGCAATTTTTCAGATACTCCCTAGCGCGAGAAGTTCCTGACTTTGAAAAACAGTCATTTGTTGACTACATTTATCCACATTTACTTTCAAACTCCTCAATAATATATTTCATATAATACACATTTCCCATCAGGTTGATGTTTTGACTCAATATTCCAGACTTTTAATAGTGATTGCCTAAGACTCCTGCTTTTGCCTATAGAGACAAGGTCTATGTGTTGACAAATTTGATTTATTCTTTTTGTATGAATCCAGGCACGGGTGTACAGATAACACTTTTTTTTTTAATTGCATTGATGATATGTTCATTTAAGGAAACTCAGAAAAACTACCAAAAATAAAAACAAGGACCCACCTCAGAGAGAATTGCTTAGTATTTGGTGCTTATCCATCCAATCAGCTGCTATCCACACATGTATTTCTTTTCCTTTTCTTCCCCAGTCGGGATCATGGTGATCATTCTACTCTGAACCCTGCTTTTTATTTAATACTACACCACAGCCCAGGTGGATCAGTGGTAAAGAAACTGCCTGCCAATGCAGGAGACATGGGTTTGATCCTTGGGTCAGGAGTATCCCCTGGAAAAAAAAGTGGCAACCCTCCTCCAACATTCTTGCCTGGAAAATTCCATGGACATAGGAGGCTGGTGTTTATGAGGCCTCCTATGTTTACAGTTTATGAGGCCTCAAAGAGTTGAATACGACTAAGCACACACAAAAACACACATATACACACACCATAGATCCATTACTATGTACACTATAGGATTTTTAAAGTATAACATGCAGAAAATTCAGATTGTAAGTGTGTAGCTTGATGAATGTTCACAAAGTGAACACACCCATGTAACCAACAGAATACAACAGGCACCCCAGAAACAGAACATACCAGCACCCCAAAGCTTCCCTCATGCCCCCTTACAAGTACTATGCTCCATCTCAAGTGTTACTGCTATCTTGACTGCTAAAACATAGACTTCCCCACCCCTCCCATTTTTGAACTTTATACAAATGATATATTTATAAAATATATGGTATATTTAAAGTATTTATAAGAACTGCAGTATGTACTTTTTTGTTTTTGCCTAACTTTTCTTATCATTATGCTTGTGAGATTTATTCCATTTTTGTGTATGGCTGTAGCATGCACATAGGGATCAAGACCATCCCCATGGAAAGAAATGCAAAAAAGCAAAATGGCTGTCTGGGGAGGCCTTACAAATAGCTGTGAAAAGAAGAGAGGCGAAAAGCAAAGGAGAAAAGGAAAGATATAAGCATCTGAATGCAGAGTTCCAGAGAATAGCAAGAAGAGATAAGAAAGCCTGCTTCAGCGATCAATGCAAAGAAATGGAGGAAAACAACAGAATGGGAAAGACTAGAGATCTCTTCAAGAAAATTAGAGATACCAAGGGAACATTTCATAAAAAGATGGGTTCGATAAAGGACAGAAATGGTCTGGACCTAACAGAAGCAAAAGGTATTAACAAGAGGTGGCAAGAATACATGGAAGAACTGTACAAAAAAGATCTTCACGACCCAGATACTCCTGATGGTTTGATCACTAATCGAGAGCCAGACATCCTGGAATGTGAAGTCAAGTGGGCCTTAGAAAGCATCACTAAGAACAAAGCTAGTGGAGGTGATGGAATTCCAACTGAGCTGTTTCAAATCCTGAAAGATGATGCTGTGAAAGCGCTGCACTCAATATGCCAGCAAATTTGGAAAACTCAGCAGTGGCCACAGGACTGGAAAAGGTCAGTTTTCATTCCAGTCCCAAAGAAAGGCAATGCCAAAGAATGCTCAAACTACCGCACAATTGCACTCATCTCATAGGCTAGTAAAGTAATGCTCAAAATTGTCCAAGCCAGGCTTCAGCAATACGTGAACCATGAACTTCCTGATGTTCAAGCTGGTTTTAGAAAAGGCAGAGGAACCAGAGATGAAATTGCCAACATCTGCTGGATCATGGAAAAAGCAAGAGAGTTCCAGGAAAACATCTATTTCTGCTTGATTGACTATGCCAAAGCCTTTGACTGTGTGGCTCACGATAAACTGTGGAAGATTCTGAAAGAGATGGGAATACCAGACCACCTGACCTGCCTCTTGAGAAATCTGTATGCAGGTCAGGAATCAACAGTTAGAACTGGACATGGAACAACAGACTGGTTCCAAATAGGAAAAGGAGTACGTCAAGGCTGTATATTGTCGCCCTGCTTATTTAACTTCTATGCAGAGTACATCATGAGAAACGCTGGACTGGAAGAAACACAAGCTGGAATCAAGATTGCCGGGAGAGATATCAATAACTTCAGATATGCAGATGACACTACCCTTATGGCAGAAAGTGAAGAGGAACTAAAAAGCCTCTTGATGAAAGTGAAAGAGGAGAGTGAAAAAGTTGGCTTGAAGCTCAACATTTAGAAAACGAATATCATGGCATCTGGTCCCATCACTTCATGGCAAATAGATGGGGAAACAGTGGAAACAGTGTCAGACTTTTTTTGGGGGGCTCCAAAATCCCTGCAGATGGTGACTGCAGCCATGAAATTAAAAGACGCTTACTCCTTGGAAGAAAAGTTATGACCAACCTAGATAGCATATTAAAAAGCAGACAGTACTTTGCCAAGAAAGATCCATCTAGTCAAGGCTATGGTTTTTCCAGTGGTCATGTATGGATGTTAGAGTTGGACTGTGAAGAAGGCTGAGGGCCGAAGAACTGATGCTTTTGAACTGTGGTGTTGGAGAAGACTCTTGAGACTCCTTGGACTGCAAGGAAATCCAACCAATCCATTCTGAAGGAGATTAGCCCTGGGATTTCTTTGGAAGGAATGATGCTAAAGCTGAAACTCCAGTACTTTGGGCACCTCATGCAAAGAGTTGACTCATTGGAAAAGACTCTGATGCTGGGAGGGATTGGGGCAGGAGGAGAAGGGGACAACAGAGGATGAGATGGGTGGCGTCACTGACTCGATGGACATGAGTCTGAGTGAACTCCGGGAGATGGTGATGGACAGGGAGGCCTGGCGTGCTGCAATTCATGGTGTCGCAAAGAGTCAGACACGACTGAGTGACTGAACTGAACTGATTGCTTTGTATGCTTATTCCACAATTTACTGAACCATTCTATTTTTGATGGGCATTTGCTCTCCTGAGGTATTATAAATAGTGTTTCTATGAACATCTTTGTATACAGCTACAGTGACACATGCACTCGCTTCTCTGAAAAAAAAAAAAGATTGTTAGTTTATATGTAAGGCATACGTTTAGCTCTATTGGATAATGCCAAACAGTTCTCCAAATTGGCACTTCCAATTTTTTACTTTCATCAGTAATATCTGAGTCTAGTTATTTCACATTCTTGCCAATACTTGGTATTTTAAAAAGTCCAGGCCATCAAAGGTAATTACTAGAAACTCTTTTTTTGCCTAGACAAATAAGGCCTATATATTTGTTCTTTTTATGTATATTCTCTAGAATCATGTAAGTCCCTCTCTTGGAAGGCAAGGAGGTCAAACCAATCAATCCTGAAGGAAATCAACCCTGAATATTCATTAGAAAAATGGACAGTAAAGCTGAAGGTCTAATACTTTGGCCACCTGATGCAAAGAGCCCACTCATTGGAAAAGACCCTGGTGCTGGGAAAGATTGAAAGCAAAAGGAGAAGAGGGCAACAGAGGATGAGATAGTTAGATAGCATCACTGACTCAATGGACATGAATTTGAGCAAACTGCAAGAGACAGTGAAGGACAGGGGAGCCTGGTGTGCTGCAGTCCATGAGGTCACAGAGTCAGACACAACTTAGCAACTGAACAACAATAACAGCAATAAGTATTTCTTTATTATTATTATTATTACAATGGCAATATGTTCACTTAAAGAAATCCAAGCAAATTTTGGTCACTTGGGTGGGTGGATCATAGTCTCTTATTGCAGTTTTAATTTTTATTTCATATATTTACCAGCCATTTGAATACCCTGTTTTGTGAGATGATCGTTCAAGTCTGTTGCCTATCTGTTTTCTTGTGTTGTCTGTTTTTTCATGTTGGCTTTTGGGAGTTCCTTATACCTTTGGAGGAGTCCTTTGTTGGATATGTCCTACAGATATCTTCTCTGTGACTTGCTTTTTCATTTATATGCCTTACATATAAACCAACAATCTTTTTTTTTTTTTTCAGAGAAGAGAGTGTATGTGTTACTGTAGCTATATACAAAGATGTTCATAGAAACACTATTTATAATACCTCAGGAGAGGCAAATGCCCATCAAAAATAGAATGGTGATGATTTTTTTATGGAATAGAAGTCCTTAGCTTTACTATAATCCAATTAATCAATCTTTTCTTTTATGGTTAGTACTTTCTGCATTCTGTTTGAGAAATCTTGGCCTATTTTAAGGCCATGAAGATATTCTCTTATGTTTTCTTCTAAAAGCTGTATTATTCTACCTTTACATCAATAATTTTTACATGTGGTTTGAGGTAGAGAATCAAGACTTTTTAAAAATAATTATGGGGGGGAGGTGAGGGTTGGGATTGGGAGTTCATGTACACTCGTGGCTGATTCATGTCAATGTATAGCAAAACGAATACAGTATTATAAAGCAAAACAAACTAAAAAATAAAAATTAATTTAAAAAAATAATAAAAAAATAAAAATAATTATGTACCTATGTATCTAATTGATCCAGTGTCCTTTATTGAAGGTACAATTCCTTCCCTAAACAATGTGAGTTTTACGTGGGTTTGTGCCTGCCAAGGAACTTCCCAGGTGGCACTAGTGGTAAAGAACTTGCCTGCTAGTGCAGGAGACATAAGAGAACTGGGTTCAATCTCTGGGTCAGGAAGATCTTCTGGAGGTGGAAATGGCAACCCACTCGAGCATTCTTGCCTGGAGAATCCCATGGACAGAGGAGCCTGGTGGGCTACAGTCCATAAGGTCGCAGAGAGTCAGACATGACTGAAGTGTCTTAGCATGCCTGCCATATCTAGATATGCCATTTAACCACTTGGGAGAGCATTTTGATTGAGCATTTTCTTGCTTATTCTTCCTTGATATTTAGCTTGAGTGACTTAAAAAAAAAAAATGACTGGTGTGAGTGCTAGAGTACTTATAAAGAAAGAATATCAAGATGCTGAAAACAGCCAAGCATTTGTTAAAATATGGCTAAAAAAACTCTTAGTTATAATTTGAATTGACCATTACGAGCCAATGAAAGGTTAACTTTAAAAAGTGAATTTTGACTTGCTTGTATAAATTAGTATTTTCAGGTGCTTGGGTTAATTTTAGTTAAAAATGTACTGATCTTATGTCGAATAATTAAGCTTCTCTTTTATTATTTTGAAGACCAGTTTGGGGAATGTAACTAATTATTTTATATTTACCAGAGGAAACTTAGTTTGAAAACGTGTGTGTGTGTGTGAGATTAGTTAGTTAGTTAGTTCAGTCGCTCAGTCGTGTCCGACTCTTTGCGACACCATGAATTGCAGCACGCCAGGCCTCCCTGTCCATCACCAACTCCTGGAGTTCACTCAGACTCACGCCTATCGCGTCAGTGATGCCATCCAGCCATCTCATCCTCGGTTGTCCCCTTCTCCTCCTGCCCCCAATCCCCTACCAGCATCACAGTCTTTTCCAATGAGTCAACTCTTCGAATGAGGTGGCCAAAGTACTGGAGCTTCAGCTTTAGCATCATTCCTTCCAAAGAAATCCCAGGGCTGATCTCCTTCAGAATGGACTGGTTGGATCTCCTCGCAGTCCAAGGGACTCTCAAGAGTCTTCTCCAATACCACAGTTCAAAACCATCAATTCTTCGGTGCTCAGTTTTCATCACAGTCCAACTCTCACATCCATACATGACCACTGGAAAAACCATAGCCTTGACTAGACGGACCTTTGTTGGCAAAGTAATGCCTCTGCTTTTGAATATGCTATCTAGGCTGGTCATAACTTTTCTTCCAAGGAGTAAGAGTCTTTTAAATTCATGGCTGTAGTCACCATCTGCAGTGATTTTGGAGCCCCCAAAATTAAAGTCTGACGCTGTTTCCCCATCTATTTGCCATGAAATGATGGGACCGGATGCCATGATCTTCGTTTTCTGAATGTTGAGCTTTAAGCCAACTTTTTCACTCTCCTCTTTCACTTTTATCAAGAGGCTTTTTAGTTCCTCTTCACTTTCTGCCATAAGGGTGGTGTCATCTGCATATCTGAGGTATTGATATTTCTTAGTCATGTCCAATTCTTTGTGACCCCATGGACTGTAGTTTGCCAGGCTCCTCTGTCTATGGAATTTCCCAGGCAATAATACTGGAGTGGGTTGCCTTTTCCTACTCCAGGGGATCTTCCCAATCCAGAAATTGAACCCATGTCTCTTGCATCTCCTCCCACTGGCAGGCGGATTCTTTACCACTGGGCCACCAGGGAATTATACTATTAATATTTATTGTTATTACACTATTAGCATTCATTCCCTCGCTGACTTATTTTGAAGTCTCTGTTTTATTTGAGATGGCTCATAATTTTAAAGGTATTACAAAATGGAAACTTAATGAAAAGCTATTTGACAAATAGAGCCATAATATTTAGGAAGTGGGTTCTGTATATTCTGATGATATATATGTGAACTGTATGATTGAAATGTAACATTTTCATATGTTTGTAACAATTATTTTACACAATTATATTTACTAGAATAAATTTAATCAAGAAGTATAAATTCAGTTTCCCAAATGGACTTTAAATATAATACAGCCTGATATTAGAGAAACTTGCTATTAGTCTTATTTTTAGTCACCGAGAGAGTGTCAGCATTGTTAATTAACCTTTGATATGGAATTTCCCCCCTCTATTAAGTATCTATATTATTATAAAGTGTGATGTATTTGATTTTTTAAAATTAATCTTAAAATGCTTAATAATTCTGCCATTTTAAATGGTTGTAATCAAAATAAGGAAGATGGATTTGTGATGAATAGGCTTAATGTCTTTTGCACTTGGCTGAGCAGAAATTAATTTTAATTTAAAACATCTAACTAAGCCTCAGGGCATAAATGAGCATTCAAATAGGATTTTAACCTTTAGTAATTACACTTCTTATTTTTCATAAAACTTATAGTAGGCTACAGTCCATGGGGTTGCTAAGAGTCAGACACAACTGAGTGACTTCACTTTTACTTTTCACTTTCATGCATTAGAGAAGGAAATGGCAACCCACTCCAGTATTCTTGCCTAGAGAACCTAGGGACAGAGGAGCCTGGTGGGCTGCCGTCTATGGGGTCGCACAGAGTCGGACACGACTGAAGCAACTTAGCAGCAGCAGTAGCAGCAGCGCACACATTTATATTTATATTTATATGTATTAGCTATTTGTAATTCTGTTGAAATTATTTTAAGGTAAATAAATGTTCACTTTAGTTCAGTCGCTCAATCGTGTCTGACCCCTTGCGACCCCATGAACTGCAGCACGCCAGGCCTCCCTGTCCATCACCAACTCCGAGTCCACCCAAACTCATGTCCATTGAGTTGATGATGCCATCCAACCATCTTATTCCCTGTCATCCCCTTCTCCTCCTGCCCTCAATCTTTCCCAGCAGGGTCTTTTCCAATGAGTCAGCTCTTCAAGTACTGGAGTTTCAGCTTCAACATCAGTCCCTCCAATGAACACCCAGGACTGATTTCATTTAGGGTGGGCTGTTTGGATTTCTCTGCAGTCCAAGGGACTCTCAAGAGTCTTCTCCAACACCACAGTTCAAAACCATCAATTCTTTGGCTCTCAGCTTTCTTTATAGTCCAACTCTCACATCCATACATGATCACTGGAAAAACCATAGCCTTGACTAGACGGACTTTTGTTGACAAAGTAATATCTCTGCTTTTTAATATGCTGTCTAGGTTGGTCATAACTTTCCTTCCAAGGAGTAAGCGTCTTTTGATTTCATGGCTGCAGTCACCATTTGCAGTGATTTTGGAGCCCAGAAAAATAAAGTCAGCTACTGTTTCCACTGATTCCCCATCTATTTGCCATGAAGTGATGGGACCAGATGCCATATTCTTTGTTTTCTGAATGTTGAGCTTCAAGCCAACTTTTTCACTCTCCTCTTTCACTTTCATCAAGAGGCTCTTTAGTTCTTCACTTTCTGCCATAAGGGTGGTGTCATCTGCATATCTGAGGTTATTGATATTTCTCCCAGCAATCTTGATATGAGCTTGTGCTTCTTCCAGCCCAGCGTTTCTCATGCTGTACTCTGCATATAAGTTAATAAGCAGGGTGACAATATACAGCCTTGACGGACTCCTTTTCCTATTTGGAACCAGTCTGTTGTTCCATGTCCAGTTCTAACTGTTGCTTCCTGACCTACAGACAGATTTCTCAAGAGGCAGGTCAGGTGGTCTGGTATTCCCATCTCTTTCAGAATTTTCCACAGTTTACTGTGATCCACACAGTCAAAGGCTTTGGCATAGTCAATAAAGCAGAAATAGATGTTTTTCTGGAACTCTCTTGCTTTTTCCATGATCCAGCAGATGTTGGCAATTTGACTTCTGGTTCCTCTGCCTTTTCTAAAATAAAATTAGATTAATTGAGACTTTTGCATTTTTTACTTTCACACTTGCAAACTGAACTATCTGTTGTTTCTTTTAAAAAATCACATCCCTGTTTTTATTTACTGCTTCTACTGAACAGGATGAAACTGGAAGCTAGGAATGACCACAGCAAAGCTTGTGGGTTGTGGAGAATGATTTAGAACAGAGCTTCCCAGAATTTGTTTTACAAAATACTCGTCCACAGGATTTAACTTGTATTGTCTTAAACAAAGCCACAAAACAGATACAGTAGTTAAATTAATTTGAGAAACAAAAGTTAACCAAGTTTTCCAAATGCTGAATTTTTCAGAGCCTTTAATGTGCTAACATGCATTGTGAGTGCCCCTGTGGTAAGGGTATAGAGAGTGGGGAGAAGCAGTGTAAGAGAAGTGTTTCCCAAACTGGAGACTTAGCATGACTTTAGGTTGACTACAGCGTCTAGTCCAATGTTTCTGGAACATTCTCCAGAAATGTTGATTTATAGAGACCTACTTTATGCTAAGTTCACCAGTTCAGCCAGCTCCTAATCACTCCTTCCTTACCACCTCTGCATCCAAAAAAAAAAAAAAAAAAAAAAGCCTGTCTAAGCTGTAGGTGATAACATTGATGCTTTTGTTTGCCTTTTGTTCCTGTACTGAAAAGTTAGTATATCCTGGTTTCTATATGGGAGGAATTTGAGTCCTCTTTACATCCTTGAGGAGATCCCTACCAATCCCTTCTTTCCTTCTACAAACAATTATAAGCTCTTACTCTTCCCTCTGCCTGGAACAATCTTACTCTCAATAGTCTCAGGAATGATTGGATCCTCATCAGTTTTTTTGCACAAAAACCATGAATAGACCACTTTATCTTATATTGTCTTTCCCTTCCCTCCTCACTATGCAGCACATTAGGCCATTTCATAGGCTTCATAGCCGCTGTCATTATCTGAAAATACTTATGCATTTATGTAAATTACTTTTTGGCCACGTTGCACTCCTTGCAGGCTGTTAGTTTCCTGAGAAGGGATGGCGCCCACACCCTCAGCAATGCAAATGTGGAGTCCTAACCACTGGGCTGTCAGGGAACAACACCCTATGTATTCATGAACTGTTTGATTTACCTCACTGGACCAGGAATCCTAAGATATCAGGGACTTTCTCTCTCTTGTCCATTGTGTTTCCAGTTCCTATAATTGTACCTGATATACAGTGGACCCTGGAAAGGGCCTGACCTCTTCCCAAGGTTAGAGAACACGCATTCTAAAGAGAAAGTTGGGAAAATATGGAATCCCATGTGCTACCAACCATGCTTGAGGTAAACGTAGGCTGATATGGGACCTCCAAAAAGGAATTCTGCTTTTGGATAGCAATGGTGAGAGGGGCAAAGCATGCCATAGAAGACTTCTTACAGGCAACAGCTGAGCTGAATCTTAAAGGCCAAGTAGGACATATTACTGTTTTGAGCCAAGGAAATAGCCCATGCAAAGGGCCAAAAGTGAGTTAGATGATTCAGATAAGTGCAAGTGTTTAAGGAAGGGCCACTGGCAGAGTGGAGGAACTGAGGCTGGTAAAGATGGCAGGAAAAAGTGACGACACGACTAGGAAGCTGGGCTAAGGAGTTGGGTCTTTATTCTGAATTTGATGTGCAGTAGTGAAATTGCAAAGATTATAATCAAGCTTGAATGAATGTTTTATTTCTGGCAGCAGCAAGGTTGATGGATAGGAAGGCATGAAACCACAGTGGGAGGTCAATTGGAACCCTTTGAAACCATTTAGAGGGACTTCCCTAGTGGTCCTGTGGTTTAAGAATCTGCCTGGCAATGCAGGGGACGTGGATTCAATTCCTGGTTGACGAACTAAGATCTCACAAGCTGGAGCAACTAAACCCAAGAGCCGCAAGTACTGAGCCCATGAGCTACAACAAAGATCCTGGATGATGCAACTAAGACCCGATGCAATCAAATAAATATATATAGATAGATAGATAGATTTAAATATATATATATATATATATGAACCCAAATAGAATTAATTAATACTTGAGACCTGCTACACAGGTTGCCCTTTCCTTCTTTTGCTCATAGCTATTACTTTGGTGGAAAACATTTTTTCTTTCATAGTCACATTTAAAAAAAATTTTTTTTATTTGAAGAATTGCTTTATAATATTGGTTTGATTTCTGCTATACATCAACATCTAAGGCTACCTATTTTTCAATGCTCAGTTTGAATGAATGAATATTGACACTGTGGGTCAAAGAAAACCAAGTATATAACCATGAATTTGTTCCTGAGGGCACATGGCAAGAGATCATCCTGATCATTCATGCAGTTGTTCTGGGCATTTAGGACTATATAGACCCATTCAATATTTTATTGTTTTCTACATGGCAGATACTGTGTGAAATGCATTTATATTTATAAGAATTATCTATTTAATCCACACAACCACCTGTACATTAGTCATTATGATTAGCTTTACATTATGGATTAATCAACTGAAGCACAGCTTTGTAAATAAGGTGTTCAAAGTCAGACCACTATTCAGTTCAGTTAAGTTGCTCAGTTGTGTTTGACTCTGCGACTCCATGAACCGCAGCACACCAGGCCTCCCTGTCCATCACCAACTCCCGGAGTCCACGCAAACCCATATCCATTGATTCAGTAATGACATCCAACCATCTCATCCTCTGTCATCCACTTCTCCTCCTGCCCTCAATCTTTCTCAGCATCAGGGTCTTTTCCAATGAGTCAGCTCTTCGCTCAGGTGGCCAAAGTATTGGAGTTTCAGCTTCAACATCAGTCCCTCCAATGAACACCCAGGACTGATCTCCTTTAGGATGGACTGGTTGGATCTTTCTGCAGTCCAGGGTACTCTCAAGAGTCTTCTCCAACACCACAGTTCAAAAGCATCAATTATTTGGCACTCAGCTTTCTTTATAGTCCAACTCTCACATCCATACATGACCACTGGAAAAACCATAGTCTTGACTAGATGGACCTTTGTTGACAAAGTAATGTCTCTTCTTTTTAATATGCTGCCTAGGTTGGTCATAACTTTCCTTCCAAGAAGTAAGTGTCTTTTAATTTCATGGCTGCAATCACCATCTGCAGTGATTTTGGAGCCCCCAAAAATAAAGTCAGCCACTGTTTCCACTGCTTCCTCATCTATTTGCCATGAAGTGATGGGACCAGATGCCATGATCTTCATTTTCTGAATGTTGAGCTTTAAGCCAACTTTTTCACTCTCCTCTTTCACTTTCATCAGGAGGCTCTTTAGTTCGTCACTTTCTGTCATAAGGGTGATGTCGTCTGCATATCTGAAGTTATTGTAATTTCTCCTGGCAATCTTGATTCCAGCTTGTGCTTCATCCAGTCCAGTGTTTCTCATGATATACTCTGCTGCTGCTGCTAAGTCGCTTCAGTCGTATCTGACTCTGTGCAACCTCATAGACGGCAGCCCACCAGGCTCCCCTGTCCCTGGATTCTCCAGGCAAGAACACTGGAGTGGGTTGCCATTTCCTTCTCCAATGCATGAAAGTGAAAAGGGAAAGGGAAGTCGCTCAGTCATGCCCAACTCTTCGTGACCCCATGGACTGCAGCCTACCAGGCTCCTCTGTCCATGGGATTTTTCAGGCAAGAGTACTGGAGTGGGGTGCCATTGCCTTCTCCGGATGTACTCTGCATATAAGTTAAATAAGCAGGGTGGCAATATACAGCCTTGATGTACTCCTTTTGCTATTTGGAACCAGTCTGTTGTTCCATGTCCAGTTTTAACTTGGGGCACCCAAGATGGGCGGGTCATGGTGGAGAGGTCTGACAGAATGTGGTCCACTGGAGAAGGGAATGGCAAACCACTTTAGTATTCTTGCCTTGAGAACCCCATGAACAGTGTGAGAAGGCAAAAAGATAGGACACTTAAAGATGAACTCCCCAGGTCGGTAGGTGCCCAATTTGCTACTGGAGATCAGTGGAGAAATAACTCCAGAAAAAATGAAGGGATGGAGCCAAAGCAAAAACAATACCTAGTTGTGGATGGGACTGGTGACAGAAGCAAGGTCCGATGCTATAAAGAGCAATATTGCATAGGAACCTCAAATGTTAGGTCCATGAATCAAGGCAAATTGGAAGTGGTCAAACAGGAGATGGCAAGAGTGAACGTTGACATTCTAGGAATCAACGAACTAAAATGGACTGGAATGGGTGAATTTAACTCAGATGACCATTATATCTACTACTGGGGGGCAGGAATCCCTTAGAAGAAGTGGAGTAGCCATAGTCAACAAAAGAGAACACTATTAGTCAAGATTAAAAGTGGGATCTTGGAAGATTGGGAGTAGAAACATAATAGCATTATCTTATAAAGAATATTAGACTAAAAATCAACAGAGCAGGATTATAGTTAAAAAAATTAATAGTTACCATATATCCAGCTCCACAATCCAGTAAAATAGGTGTTATTATCCCCATGTTAATAGTAAGGATACTGTGGATTAGAGTGTTTAAATTAATTGTACAAGACCACATGGCTTGGGATTTGAACCCAGATCCATATGATTCCAAAGTCAACAGTTTTAGCCACTTGGAAATGCTCTTTCTGGCAGCTCTGGTAGTGATTCATTTGAGTGATCTGTGACTTTAGACTCTGAGGTCCCAGATATGTCATTTGTGAAATGGCAGAATTGGACTGGACGACATCTGTAGTCCCTTCCATTCTATGATCTGTGATCTACAAGGATCCTGGAGCTCCCACTAATTTCTTCCCTTTTACTCAGCTTTACCACTTTGAGTTGGATTTACTCCTTTGGTAGTGAAAGAAATATGAGGACTTCCCTGGTGGTCTAGTGCTTAAGAATCCACCTTCCAGTGTAGGGACATGGGTTCAATCCCTGGTTGGGGAACTAAGATCTCACATGCTGTGGAGCATATAAGCCTGAGTGCCACAACTAGAGAGCCCTCGAACCTCAACTACTGAGCCCTCATGCTCTAGAGTCTGTGCTTTGCAACAAGAGAAGGCCAAGGACCACAAGTAGAGACCTAACATTCCTCGTGCTGCAGTGAAGACCCAGCATGGGCAAAAAATAAGTAAAAAGGAAAACATATGAATAAAGATGACCTGGCTAGGTAGCTTGCAAGGTGAGCATAGGATAGAGAGTAGAGGGCTGGATCCCAACCAATTGGAAACTAAAAAAAGAATTGAGATGAAAACCTTCTGAAGGCAGGCTCCATAGAGGCAAAAGACTGGAGGAAAACAATGGGGAAATGGTTACAAAATGTCAAGGTTGTAACAAATGGTTACAAAATGTCAAGGTTGCTCAGAGGCCCTGTGAGAATCATGAGGGAATAACCAAAGGTATGTTAGCAACTAGTGCATGTGGCAGATGTGGTGGAGGGAGAGGAGTAAGAATGGAATTCAGTGGAGAAAAACCAGGACTTAGTGGATCATCTGTTGAGACAACATTGTGTTGAGAATAAAGGTGGAGAAAAGTCAGTCCGTTGGGTGACACCTGATCAAGGCAGCTTGTCTAAAATGAAAAGATCACATGCCATCTAGGGACATTTCCCAGGAAATGTGTTTGGAGAAAACCTGAGTTTTTAGTAGATCAATGGCTGGGAAAGCTTTCAGGAGAAAAGATGCAGGTCATGTTTGCCTGGCTCTACACATATTTGGGGTTTTTGAAGGAATGCAATTAGCAATTTGTCTTTTTAGAGTTTTTACATCAGGAAAAACAAAAGTGTAAAAGATGAGAAAGGGTGAGGCTTTAAGGGAGTGAAGGGGTGGGGGAAGGCTTAATTGGCATGTGATAAAGAAAAAAAGTAAGAAAATAGAATCTTTATTGTGCAATCCGTGGGTAATGCAACTGCAATAGATCATTAGGAAGGAGGCTCCATTCCCAAGTCTTGCAGGCCTCTCTACAATTGCTTAACTGCCTCTGTCTGAAATATTGAAGAAAACTTCTCTTGTTGAAGAGAACAAGTTGTCATAGACCCAGAAATATTCTTGTTGTGGAATCTTCTACATTGAAAATGTGAAGAGATTCAGTTCTTTTTAAAAGAATAAAGCTAATCAAACTTCCAGTACTGGGGCCTGACGATTAGAGATACTCTTCCCCTGGGTGGGGAAGATCCCTTGGAGGAGGAAATGGCAATCCACTCCAGGATTCTTGCCTGGAGAATCCCATGGACAGAGGAGCATGGCGGACTGCAATCCATAGGGTCACAAAGAGTCGGACATGACTGAAGCAACTGCACATGCATTCCGTTATCTTTTGGTCCTGTTTTCTCCATGTAGCAGTGGTCCCCAACCTTTTTAGCACCAGGGACCAGTTTTGCAGAAGACAGTTTTTCCATGGAGGGGAATGCAAGCAGTGGGGAGTGGTGGTAAGTATTAGATGAAGCTTTGCTCATTCACCTGCCCCTCACCTGCTGGGTGGCCTGGTTCCTAAAATACCACTGACCAGTGCTAGTCCATGACCCAGAGGTTGGGGACCCCTGCCATATAGAATAGGGCTCATTTAAGTAAGATATGCTACAAATGTGGTAGAGGAGCTGCTTACAAACTGATGAATGTAAAAAATAAAAATTGGAGATATTTTGACACATAGGTGAAGTGATAGAAAGTTATCACTTACGATTTCAGAATCTTAAGTGCTTTGAAATGTTCTGAAAATATGACCTGTCATAACAATGTGACCAACCAAAGTTCTGTGTCACAACTAGAAGTCTAAAAGATTAAAATAGAAATACAGAGGCTGTTTTAGGGTAAATGATGATATAACATAAGTAGTTCTCAAGAGGCAAATGCATTAATAATAAGGGAGAAACTTGAGACTTCACAGATGTTCAAGTATTAGGAAAATATGGAGGCTTCCTTAAGCAAAGGAACAGACAACATAGTGCCTGATTCTCAGTAGATCCTCAGTAAGTCTTCCTTTTTCTCATTTTCTCTACCCCTAACTAGTGAACGGGAGTAGGAAATGGCAACCCACTCCAGTATTCTAGCCTGGAAAACCCAATGGACAGAGGAGCCTGGCAAACTACAATCCATGGGGTTGTAAAAGAGTCAGACACAATTGAGCATCTGAGCAACTAGTGAACACGAGAAAAGAGACGTCCTCACTCTTCCAACACTTTTATTAAACTGAAACCAGGTTCATGTGAAATTACTGAAGAGAAGAGAAATAGTGTCTGTAGAAACAGGATAAATTCTCTGAGGGCAGAGGCAAGCAAATTAGCATATAGTATTTACTGAGCACCTATTTTGTTCCAGGCACTTACTACGTCCCAGTGATTTTATTTTGTGCTCACAACAGTCCAGTTTCCCTTTTGAAAGTGTGGAACCAGAGATCAAAAGTGTGAAAATTTGCCCCAAATCACATAGCTGCTTATGATCGAAAGTTGGAGATTGTTTCTAATACAAATTGCACTCTTTCTTAAACTGTGTGTGCACTCAGTCACTTCAGCCCCGTCCGACTCTTTGCAACGCCATGGACTGTAGCCTACCAGGCTTCTCTGTCCATGAGTTTTCCGGTCAAGAATATTGGAGTGGGTTACCATTACCTCCTCCAGGTGTCTTTCCCACCCAGAGATTGAACCTGTGTCTCCTGCATTGCAGGCAGATTCTTTACCATTGAGCTACTGGAGAAGCCAACCCTTAAAATCATCATGTAAGTCCTTAAAGGGCAACTTTAATGATGCAAGATGTAGATGGTGGTACAGGAAGGTCACCTGGCTGATGTGCTTTAAGGGTGAGTAGAGACATCACTTTCTTCTCCTCTACATGGCCTTAAGTACAGCAACAATGTTTTGCTGTTGTTGTTCTACTTGCAAAGATAATACAAGTTATTCACACCTATGGAAAAGTAAAAAGAAGAAACAAAAGTCACCCAGGAACTTTCCTGGCAGTGCAGGAGTTAAGACTCTGAGCTTCCAGTGCAGGGAGCTCAGGTTCCATCCCTGGTTGGAGAACTAGGATCCCATATGCTAAGTGGCGTGTACAAAAAAAAAAAAAAAAAAAATTACCCAAATCCTACCACCCAGAGATTAACAGAGTTAATATTTTCAGGATCATCCCTGGTGGCTCAGAGGTTAAAGCATCTGCCTCCAATGCGGGAGACCCGGGTTCGATCCCTGGGTCGGGAAGATCCCCTGGAGAAGGAAATGGCAACCCACTCCAGTATTCTTGCTTGGAGAATCTCATGGACTGAGGAGCCTGGTGGGCTGCAGTCCATGGGGTCACAAAGAGTCGGACATGACTGAGTGACTTTACTTACTTACTTACTAATGCTTTTCTGTGTGCTTATGTACAGCTAACCCTTGAACAACTTGGGGGTTAGAGGCCTGTCCCTCAGAGCAGTTGAAAATCCATGTGTAACTTGACAGTCCACCCTCCCAGTGGAAGCTTCTGCATCTATGGATTCAAACAACCTGGGATTGTGTAGTACTATAGTATTTACTATTGAAAAAAATCTGCATATAAGTGGGCCCACACAATTCAAACCTGTGTTGTTCAAGGGGCAGCTGCATTTATAAATATTATATTTGTACAAATGTACCTTTTGTTAAAAGTGATCGTAATGTACATAGTTGATTTGCAAACTGATTTTTGCTCTCTCAATAAATGGCATGTGAAAGACGTTTCTTTACCTTAAAATTATTAGGACTGGTTATTGTAACAATATTTTGATCAACAACTCTATTTGCATTAATGAAAGTGTTACAATATTAATTCAGTTTATTAAGACTGACAGAGGAGGAGTAAAATGAATATTAGTGCTATTTATATCCACTGAAATAACATTCATTATGTGAAGCACAATAGCCTAATCTCACACAAATTTGATGTCCAATGTTAATACCAGTGCTGAAAGGATTGGGTATACAAAGCTAACTATGTTCCTTTGAAACTACAATTTTTATACACCTTCAATCAGCAATGAAGAGCACAAAAGTTCTTTTCAGGCATTATGAGACCTCAAATTATGTTACTAGTCTGGCTGAGAAAAATAATATTCAGAGAACACTAAGTAATATACTATTCATCTTCTCCTTTAGAGTACTCAAAGTTCTATCTTTGGATCAAATAATATCTTTAGGCTATAATGTATTTATGTATCTCTTCTCTTTTTTTTTTTTTTTTGCTGCAGTGTGCAGCTTGTGGGATCTTAGTTCTCCAACCACGGATTGAACACATGCCTCCTGCATCAAGACTGTGGAGTCTTAACCAATGGACCACGAGGGAAATTCCCTATTTATATATCTTGAAGTCTTTTATTGACTTTAATGAGAATTCCTATAAGAAGCATGTATGTGAAATTCACTCCTATTTTCGCTGTAGTAATGTCCTTGAGTGTCGAGTACAGTCTACCACCCTACTTCATACTTCCAATATTAAACTATTTGAGAGAATTTGTTTTAGGCTTCAGCTGAGAAACTAAGAAACTTGCTGAGAAACTCATATGCTTCTTCCTTTGTCATCATAACAACAATTTGAATGATTGTAATTCTTGACCTTCTCATCATCACCCAGGAAGTTTAGAGTCAAATTTGACGCCAAATCAAATAAGTTATGTTAATAATGTCAACATGTTTGCATTTTCCTCTTTTGCGATATTGTTTTCTATTTCCATTTTGTGACCCTTGAGTTATATTTGTATTTAAAGGACAATTCTTCCTTTTCTCTCTTTAACCCAGGGAGTTAAAGCAACTATCTTTTTGTTAAAGGAATGTAATATAAATATTGTGTTTTGCCACCTTACTAATTTATTTTGTTCATTTCAATTTGCTGTGTGTATGTAATCTTGTAGGATTTTTCTTGTGATCCTTGGAATTTAGAAAGTGTGACAGGATGTAGCTAAGTATGATTCTATTTTCAATAATCTAACCTGGCTATTAGTGAACCCTCTGGACCTGAAGACAAAATCTTTCTCACCCCAGAGACATTTTCTTCTTTTGTTTCTCTGATGATTGCTTCCTCTTCGTCTATTCTCTCATGAACTAACTTTTGGAATTAAACCATTGTGAGGTGGTGAACTCATCCTGGTATGCCTGGGGCTTTGCCAAGTTTAGTGCAAACCAGGACAGTTGGTTACCCTATACTTAGCTAAGCTATTGTGTCCCTGGGAACAGTGGTTTTCAAACTATTTATAGTGCCAGAGGAGATATACATTTTAAATTTCTTATCTATTGTAGGGACTGATTTTTTAAAAATATAACAAATACAACAAAAGTGAAATAAAAAATACCTACAAAATAGGGTCCAATTTAAAAAACTATTATTGGATTAAAAAACAGACACTCTGTCAAATTGCTCTAAAAGTTTCACATGCTTTCTCTCATTTTCTGTAAGTAGCTTGTAAGATCTGGTGTTACCTTGTGGACGACACTTTGAGTAGCTCTGCTCTAGAATTTTTCTAATCTCTTCTGATAGTCCCTTCCATCTCCTCCATTCCACATTCTGTTCTTTCCAGCTTGCACTCAACGCCTCTTTTGTGTTCAGATACCTCATTACATTAAGTTGTGTGCCCCTTAAAGGAGAAGGATTGAATCTTACGTATCATTCTACACTCAGCATCTACTGCACTGCCAGGCAAGAAGTTCGTTAGGTTGTTGTATTCATTCTTTGTTGAGACTGGAAGAAATTTACAGAGTTTTAGTTATGGTTTTTTTAAGGGGAGAGTGAGATTGTGGGGTCTCCTTTTTTTATGCTTTTCAGTATTTCCTAAACTTTTTCTAACACACATCTACTACTTTTTGAATGAGAAAATTGAATTAAATTTAACAATTTAAAGTTGTTAAAAATTATTTTAACAACTGATATTGTGGAATAACTGATGTCCACCTTGTGGCTTGTGGTCAGTAAAAAAGTCTGCTTTCATAGTGTAGCTGAATTGTAGGACAGAAGCCAACTTGTGTTAGAACAGAGAACAACAGTAAATAATCCTGTCTTCATCGAAGAACGGGATCCTATTCTCATCCTATTTGGATTGGGGAAATCAAGAGATTGAAATGACTAATTTTAGAATACAGTCGAGGAAATATTGCACAAATTTCCCCTTAAAAATAGAAGATAGAAAGTGTTTTCTTTTTACATGTCCTTTTTTAAGTGGCCTCTGAATTTGTGGAGTTCAATAACCACCTCATTTGCATTGTTCAGACGCTAGAATAAATGGATGTAATCACTGAAACTATGAGTGATGGGCCCCTGACTTCCCTTATTAGACAATAGTGCTGTTTGAAATGGCAGTTAATCACAGTTTAAAAGTGACTTATCGGTAATGTACAGTGTGACTAATTTAGTAGCTAAGCAATTTCATTGTGATCTTGGTGTCAGTGGAATTCCTGTCACCTATCCAACAGTTAAGTCATATTGCATAATTGTTGAGTGACATCACCGGGCTACAAGATTATTGGCTGAAGGAATTAAAAAAAAAAAGTTTCCTGGACTGTCAGCCTTTCCGGTATCTGAACAAACAACTTGTACTGTGACTGCAGTACAGCCAGAGAGCAAAGAAAGAGTATGAGTTGAAGTGGCAGGCTTTTGGTGTCTCTTTGAAAAGCACAGTCTGCAACATACGAGGAGACTCTCCAACAAGGCCAATTATGAGATGTAGTCCATTTCTGTGAGACTCCACAGTGCCAGTCACTAAAGAGTGGAGTGAGAGGACTGAGACCATGGCACGCTTTTGTCATGAGGGCATTTAATTTTTCTGAGAACTTTACAGTCTTCTCTTTGGGAGGAACAGTTGAAAGAAATGCAGCTCACCATCTGCTATACACATAGACGGTGAAAAGATGGTCAGCTGGGATCCAGCTGAAAACCTCTGATAGTGAAAAGCCTGGCTTATTTCCAAGGGAATTAGTAGTTCAGGTTAATTGCCACAGAACACATAAACTTTGTCTATTTAATTGCACACAATATCCAGTTTAATATTACCCACAGACATGCATAAAAACTGAATCATGGCTTATTGGAATTTATGCTAATGATGGCTCACATTTATTCTTTATGGCACTACATATTTTGCATATAGGAATTTATTTCATCTTATGAAGTATATACTATTATTATTCCCAAATTACAGATGAGGGAATGAAGGCTATGGGATTATGCGGCTGGTAAAGAGCAGAATGATGATCTGAACCCAGGTCATTCAACACTAGAGGACACAGTCTTAACTGTTGCTTTCCGCTGCATTTTTTATAATAATAACAACAACAACAAAACAACTGCTCCTACTATTTCCATCAACTGAATATTTTTGATGTGACAGGCACTGTATTATAACCATTCATATCCTTTCATCAACTCTGTGAGATAGAAACTGTACCTAATTATTCCCATTTGATAGATTTGTTAACTGAGGCATAGAGAAAATAAATCACACTGAGAGTAGGTAATGAAACAAGAATTCGAACCCAGACAGCCTAGATCCAAATTTCAAGCTTTTAACCACCCAGCTACATTGCTTTTCATTGTTGCTATTTATCTACTAATGCATAGATTATTTCACAATAATCCTGCAATACCTGTGATCCACAATAATACCTGTATTGTAGGTATTATTATCCCCAATTTATAGATGAGGAAATTGAGGCTACAAAAGATTGCATAACTTGTCAGCTTCTAAGTAGCAGAGCTAAGAGTTTTCCAAGTCCATTAAATTTCATGAGACCCTAAGGTAGAACCCACACTACCTCTCAAAACTCAAACCTGCAAATCTGATGCAGAGTGGCAGATCACATGTCAGGGAAAGGGCTGGAATCTCAGGAGTCACTGAGTGTGAGGAGCCAGAGCTGGGCCTGAGTATTCTCAATGGGTGGGAACTGATAAAGAGAAGCCAGAAGGGGCCTGGCAGTCAGAGGTACCCTTCCTTGAATGCACTCTCTCCATTTGGGGGTTCTGAGGGATCTCCTGAATGTGGCCAAGCTCCCTTCTCTCCCTTAAATTCCCTTTCTCTTTCCATTAGCCTCAGTATTTCCAAACTGCACTTCTCTGCCCTTCACTTTGTACAGAGCTTTGCACATGCTCAGTTCTTTTGCCTTGTAAGGGTTTCCTCCCCACTCCCAGCCTCCTTTCCTTTCACAGCACATATTCAGTTCTCTGGAATGTGGCCACTCATAAGCATGACACACATTTTCAAAGGGCTTTAGAAATGAATGTGATTAGTGAGTTCAATTTTGTTAAAGGAGAAGTGTATCAACACTGCACACATGTAACTTGTCCTGCACTCAAGACTGTAATAACTTGAAAAAATCTGAAATCACAACAAAAGGAAAAACCAAACAACCTAAAAAACAGCAGAAGTTTGAAAATGTTTGCATACTGCAAAAATATTTACCTTAGAGTTTTTAAGAGTAAAGATCTTTTTTAAAATGGTATTCTATTAAAGGAAATCAAGTGTGTGTATTGAACAACAGCATGTGTGACATGTCCTGCATGTATCTAAATACTTATAAAACAAACTCAAATGCCATATAGTGAAACAAACTATCAGATAGGGTTGGTCCAATAAGGAAGTGAAGTCTCTAGATGAGAATAATCAAGGAAACCTCTTGAAGGAGCAGAGTTTTGGCTGGAACTGGAAGAACTGGTAGAATTACAGTTTATATGAAAAGTTGAAGAAAGGACATTCCATACAGGGAACTGGTGTGATACCAAAGGATAAGATGAAGGTAAAAGGTCATGAAACCTTCTTCAGGGTACACAGCTTCTAAGCAATGTGAGAATGTTCTATAAAAATCTGTAGAGATGGTAGATTTTATATCAAAGATTAGGATTTAGTGGGAAGGTGTATCTCATAACAAAATTTAAAAAGGAAAGATTTTAACATATTGATGTGCTATGAGTTGGCCATTTCTTGGACCCATGAATCCCCTTTGAATGAAGAAAGAACACAGCATTCTAAACAACTGAACAACACTCAGATGTGTGAGCCTCTAAAACTCATGCTGGTTATTCTCAGTAGACAAGGAGTCTCTTCTTGACCTTGTCGGCGACCTCTGGGAATCACCCCATCTTCTTTGGTCTGAGTTAATTTTCCTGAAATGTGACAAGGTCCTTCTATTCAAAGAGTGGGTGAATTACACATGGGGACCTCTTTCAAGTGCTGTTTGTGGTCCTAGTCAATATCTGGAGATGACTTTATTATAGCTGCTGCTGCTGCTGCTAAGTCGCTTCAGTCGTGTCCGACTCTGTGCGACCCCATAGACAGCAGCCCACCAGGCTCCCTGCCCCCTGTAGCTAAGACTGCCTTAATATAAATGAGTTCATTTTGGTTCTTCGATTACTTTGGGATATGGTCCAAAGGAGGTCACTTCATTCATTCACCGATTCATCCCTTTATTCATTGAATAAGTACTACTGTTGCTGTCAGCCTCTAAGAAGGAACCCAGTGATCCCTGCCTCTTGGTATGCATGCCCTGTGTAATATTCTCCTACATTTACCAAGGCTGTTCTCTGTGACAAATAGAGTACAGCAACAGTAATGGTATGTCACTTCTGAGACAGATTATAAAAAAGTTGTGACATATGCCTTCCTTTCTCTCTTGGACTACTTTCTCTGAAGCAAGCCAGTTGCCATGTTATGAGGATAGTTAGTACTCTATGGAGAGGACCATGTGAGGAATTGAGGCCCTCTGCCAACCAACTGAAAAAGAATTGAGATCTTTTATCCACAGTTTTGTGAATAAGCCATTTTAGAGGAAGATTCAACAGCCTCAGTCAAGTCTTTGGATGACTGCAGCCCTGCCTGACACCTAGATTTGAGCCCTGTGAGACCCTAAGGCAGAATCCATTCATCTAAGCTGCTTTTGGACTCCTGATCCTTGGAAACTGTATGAGAATTATAATGAAACTGCTGCTTTAAGATGCTAATTTTTAGAGTAAGTTTTTATGTAGCAGTAAATAACTAATAAGCCTACCATTTGTTTCTTTCTGTGCCAGGTGCTGGGAATGAAGATGGCTTAGATTTTTGCCCTCTAGAAGCTCATAGTTCTCAAGAAAACAACACAGCAAGGCCAGTAACACAGTGGATAGGTAAGCATCTACTTACAACACAACAATGCTGTAAGGGAGATCCTTACCAAGTGCCATAGGGAAGAGGAGATTAACAATTAACTCTATTTGGAGAGAAAAAGAGTCCAAAAAGCTTTCCAAACAGATATTTGCAGATTAATATACCAGAAAAATCAGGACTTTTCTAGCAAAGAAAAGGGAATGGCATATGCAAAGACCTGGAGTGGGGAGACCTGTGTCATGTCACAGGGAGTGTGTTCAGTTCCATACAGTTTTGGCCAAGTATTCATGTGAGGAGTCCTTGCTAGGAAAGATGGAAAAGCTATGGACAAAGTTTAAGCAGGAAATTGACGTGATCAGATTTATGTTTTAGACAGGTGTCTGTTGAGGATTTCATCAAGTGGGCATAGTAAAACTAGAAGCAGGGAGAGATGGAGGCCATAAAGAAAACGAGTAGTTCTTTTTCAGTAGCTACTCCTGTTAAAGATTCGTGAGCTTCTGACCGACTATATCATTCATATTGTTTTTCACTGATCCTTTAATTAGATACATATTTTCTCATAATAATGAAAATTTTTTGTTTTCATTTTGAAGTACTTCAGATTTACCAAAGGTTTGCAAAATGAATACAAGGAATTCTTACGTACTCTACATCCAGCTTTTGCAAATGTTACTATTTTATTTGGCCATGGTGTAAATATCAAAATTAGGATATTAACATTGACCTAACACTTTACACTAGTCTACCAACTTTATTCAAATTTCACCAGTTGTCTGGTTAGTTTATTTTTTTTTTTCTGGTTCAAAATCACACCTTGGTTTTAGTTGTTATGTTTCCTTAGTTTCCTTTTATCTGGGACAATTTTTCAGCCCTTCTTTGTCTTTAACGACCTTGATACTACTGAAGAATACTATCCAGATATTTTGTAGAATGTTTGCCAACTTGGTTTAGCTTCTCTGATGTTCTCTCATTATTAAATCTTATCTGATGTTCTTTCATTATTAAATCTAAGTTATGCATTTTTGGCAAGAAAACACTGAAAGTACTTCATATTGGAAGTCTCATGATATTGAGACTCGTTATTGATGATGTTAGTGCTGATAACTTGGTCAAGGTCGTGTTTGCTAAGTCTTTTTACTGTAAGTTATTATGATTCCCTTTGTAATTATTAAGTTGTTTCATGAGAATATACTTTGAGACTATACACATATCTTTTTTGTTGTTTTTTGGCCATGCCACAAAGCTTGCAGAATTTCAGTTCCCTGACCAGAGATTGTACCTGGGCCATGGCAGGGAAAGTTCCAGATCCTAAACCACTAGACCACCAGGGAACTCCCTCTTATTTGTTTTCTTAACCATACTTTCAGTTATTTTAACATTTTTTGATGCCTGAAATAACAAATAACTTCAGCGGTGCTTTAGTTGATAAGTCATGTCTGACTCTTGTGACCCCATGGACTGTAGTCCGCCAGGTTTCTCTGGCCATGGGATTTCCCAGGCAAGAATACTAGAGTGGGTTGCCATTTCCTTCTCCAGGGGATCTTCCTGACCCAGGGATTGAACCCATGTCTCCTGCATTACAGGCAGATTCTTTACCAACTGAAGCAGTGCTTGCCAAATGGTGACAGTCAAGAGATTTTGGATTGTGTTGTGTGGTGGTTTTAAAACATGTCCACAAGTTCTTTGATATTTCATCCTTTGAGAAATGGAGCCTGCTTCCCCTCTCCTTGTATGTAGGCTAATCTTAGCACCTCTATTCCAATGAATACAAAATGGCAGAGGTGATTTCCAAGGCTAATTTGTAAAATGCACTGTGATATTCTCTTTGCTCTCCCTCTCTTGAATCACTTGCTTTGGGGAAGATGAGCTGCCATGTCATGAAGCACTCAAGCTGCCCTATTGAGGCTCCATGTGGAGAGGACCCAAGGCCCTCTGCAATGGCCCTCACTAACTTGGAAGGAGTATGAGTGAGCACCCTAGTAGTGAATCCTCCAGTGCCAGGTAAGCCTTTAGATGACTGCAGCCCTGGTAGACCTCTTGACTACAACCACAGAGAGACCCTAAGTCAGATCCTAAGGCCCTCCTGCATTCCTGAGCTATGCAAATGGGTGTGTGAGATGGTTTATTTGTTTTAAGCCACTAATTGTGGGTATAATTTGCTATACAGAAGTAAATGATGAATTCATGCTTATAGATAGGAAAGAAATCATTAGAAAATGTTAAGAGTGAATACTAGAAAAGAAAGTATACCCTCGAAATGGGATAGAAATGAAAGCCTACCACTCTCCAGATCAGCTAAAATTTAAAAGTCTGACAATGCCAGGTATTGGGAATTAAACACTGTTGATCAGAAAGTACACTGGTAGTCATTTCAGAAGGTAGTTTGATATGATCTAATAAAGGTGAAGATACACATACCATGAGATAAATTATCATAATCCTACTCCTAGACATATATGTAACGGATACAGGTGCACATGGACACTGAAAGACGTGTGAGGTGAGGTGAGGTGAAGTCGCTCAGTCGTGTCCGACTCTTTGCGACCCCATGGACTGTAACCTACTAGGCTTCTCCGTCCATGGGATTGTCCAGGCAAGAATACTGGAGTGGATTGCCATTTCCTTCTCCAGAGGATCTTTCCAACCCAGGGATCGAACCCGGGTCTCCCGCATTGGAAGCAGACGCTTTAACCTCTGATAGCAGGATTACTCATAATAGCCTGGAAATGGAAACAACCCCAACCCAAGTATCCATTCACAGTAGAATATATAAACAAATTATGATCATTCATTCACTAGAATACTAGGTATAAATAAAAATAAAAAACTATGGCTACAGACAATAATGTGACTGAATCCAAAAAACAATGTCTAGTGGAAGAGATCCAGCACGAAGGAGCACAGATTATATGGGTCTATTTATGGTGAGTTCAAAAGTAGATAAAATTAAACTATTTTTAAGAGATGCATATTTAAGTGGTAAATCCATCAAGAAAAGCAAGAAAAGTAATACCTTAGGAGTCAGAATTTTCTTTAGTGAAGAATATAAGAGTTGTGATTAGAAAAGAATCATGAGGGGGATTTTCTGAGGTGTTTATAGTATATTATTTCTTTTTATTTTTCCTTTAAAAATCATTCTTATTGAGGTTTAACTCACATTTAATGAAACTAATATAACCCTTTACATATGCATAATGTATATATGTAAGTAATGTATAATATAAACTTAAGTTAGTTACACAGATGTTGACTTTATAATAATCCATTAAACCGAACATTTCTGTTCTATGCAAAATAGGTGCTACATTTTACAGTTAAAAAAAGGTAAAAACAGAGTTTGAGTACAGCAGAGGATCTTAGGAATTAGGCTGCATCAAAGGTGAATATGAACTAGCAACTAGGGCTCCGTTAAAAACAATGAGCACATGTTGGAAAATAAGAATGAAGCAGACATGAAACTACTCTTGCAGCTTATGTGTAGAAGCATCTGGGTGACGCCAAAGCAGGGCTAGAATTTGTGCATTGTTGTTGTTTGTGACCGACTCTTTTGTGATCCTGTGTAGTGAAGTCCACCAGGCTCCTCCTCTCTCCATGGGATTCTGGAGTGGGTTGCCATTTCCTTCTTCAGGGGATCTTTCCAACCCAAGAACTGAGCCTGTATCTCCTGCATTGGCAGGTGAATTCTTTATCACTGAGCCACCTGAGAAGCCCTTCTTGTCATATATTCATATCCAAAGTCAAGTAAAACCTAAGACCAGATGTGCTTATGTCTAATCAGTTGTGTTTCTATCATACCACAGAGGCCAAAGGTGTTTGTACCTTAACCTTTTTCTCTGATTATGAATGAAAGGTTTTGTATCCTATGGAAGAAATTTCTGTCACCAGTGACTGGCTGTATGAGGTGTATTTTGGGTGGAGCGGGCCTTCTTGCCCCTGAAGTAGCACACAGTAAGCTCTGATATGGTATGTCTTGGGGAGAAGCTGCCAGTAACTTCAAAAAAAATTACCCCAGGTGATTCAGATATGACAATCTGTATCCTGTATGAGAACCTGCCTTCTCTCCACACCCCAATTCTTGCTGAGAACCACCCATTTCCAGAAGGCCACTCACTGAGCAGATATAATATCTATCCATCCAGCCAGCCATTCATTCATTCAACAACTATTTCTTAAGCTCTAACATGTGTCTGGCCCTGGGCTAGCACTGATGATTCAGGATTGAACAAAAACAGGCATGGGCCTTGCCTTCTTGGAATGGTTTAGTACGAGACACACTAACGAAATCAAGCAGATAAATGTAAAATCACCAGTCAGGTAAGTGTTAAAAATCTAGATTTACTCATCGAGAAGAGAGGTGAACTGAAGAGTAGCTTAATAATTAGGATTTTCGAATATAAGATCCAGAAATTATATGGACACTGGATAACTATTTTACATTGAGAAAATACATAAAATTGATGTTAGAAAGGAGATTTGCTGTAGCATAAAGAATTTAATGTAATAACTATCTCTATCAGAGGGGCTGCTCTGTGCCCAGCAAGGTGTTAAGTAATGTATAGCTATGTATAAACATCTATATGTACGTATATATACACCTCAGTTCAGTCGCTCAGTCATGTCTGACTTTTTGTGACCCCATGAACTACAGCACGCCAGGCCTCCCTGTCCATCACCAACTCCTGGAGTTCACCCAAACTCATGTCCATTGAGTCGGTGGTACCATCCAACCATCCCATCCTCTGTCCCCTTCTCCTCCTGCCCTCAATCTTTCCTAGCATCAGGGTCTTTTCCAATGAATCAGCTCTTCGCATCAGGTGGCCAAAGTATTGCAGTTTCAGCTTCAGCATCATTCCCTCCAAAGAAATCCCAGGGCTGATCTCCTTCAGAATGGACTGGTTGGATCTCCTTGCAGTCCAAGGGACTCTCAAGAGTCTTCTCCAACACCACAGTTCAAAAGCATCAGTTCTTCAGTGCTCAGCTTTCTTCACAATCCAACTCTCACATCCATATATGACCACTGGAAAAACTTATAAAATGTATATATATATAAAACTTAAAATAGTGATTATATATGTTTGAGTGAGTTCTTAGTTGCTCATTTATGTCTGACTCTTTGTGACCCATAGACTGTAGCCCACCAGGCTCCTCTGTTCATGGGATTTCCCAGGCAAGAATACTTGAGTGGGTTGCCATTTCCTACTCTGGGTAATCTTCTCGATCCAGGGATCGAAACTGCATCTCCTGTGTCCTGCATTGTTGTCAGATTCTTTATCCACTGAGCCATCGGAGAAACTCATATATATGCATAAACATCAGATTACATATATAAGAATGATTACAAATAAATATTTATTAAATTTATATGTAAATTATATATATATATAAACCCTCATATAACCTTATAGAGATAAGAAATTAAGACTCAGAGATTAAATAAGGTCACACAGCTAATATATATGGTTTAATAATACTTTATTGATATATAATTCACATAGCATAAAATTCATTAAAAATTGTGTGCTCTTTAAAGCACATAATTCAGTAGTTTTTAGTATATTCACAGAGTCATAAACTTCTAATATCTAATTTTAGATCTTTTCATCACTCCCAAAAGAAATTCAGTACATATTAGCTTCTACTCCTCATTCCTCCTTGTCCCGACTAATCTCTACTTTCTTTCCATCTGGATTTGCCTATTCTGGACGTTTCATATAAATGGGATCATCAATAAGACAGATGTCTATGTCATATGAGAACTCTACTTCAACCCTTTGAGAAATTGTTGGACTACAACTTCTCTGCATCCATACTAGTATGTTACTTGTTATTATGTCTTATTGGTAATAGCTATACTCATAAGTGTGAAGTGGTATTTCACTGTAATTTTGATTTGCAGTTTCTTAATGGCTAATGATGTTGAATATCTTTTCACAGGCCTATTGGCAGAATACTATGTATAATATAACAGAAGTTTTTAAAATGTGAGATACTACCACTCATAAACAATTATATGAAAAGCACAAGACTACACCAAACTGGTAGTGTGGGTATAGCTGAGAAATAGGATATTTGTTTCTTAAGTTCTATATTCCGCCTTGTTAATTTTTATAACGGACTATATTTATTTTATAATTAGAACACACACAGTTAATAAACAAATAGCGAACAGAGACACAGACCACCTCTAACCCTGAGGTGCCAGAAGCAATTGTTAGCCACTGTGGTTCTTTCTTCTTGTGTCTAAAAGTGCAAGCAAGTGGAAAAGGAAGATGGTTAAATGATTTCCTGAGCTATGTTTTAGAATTCATTTCCTCGTGGTAATAATGTTATAAATCATGGTGCATTTCCAAGACTAGCCTATTCTGTTTTAGGTTAGGTATAGGCTTCTGAGGCTATCTTGTAAACCCAAGTACCAAGATTAATATTGAACACATGCACACACACACACACACACACACACTCCATAAAGCCCAAATGCCCAGCTCAGGGATGCATCCTTCCAATCAGCAGAGAGCTGTCTAGACAAGTAAATACAATGAATAGATACAAGATTTTGATTGTGAACGTGGCCTGTTACAGCAATATGTTCAATGTTTTTCATTTTCTTTCACCATATAATTTTTTTTTTAAATTTCTCACTTGCTACCAGTGGAGCTCAAGAAGGCAATTACATTCCCAGATGCTGGGAGGGATTGGGGGCAGGAGGAGAAGGGGACGACCGAGGATGAGATGGCTGGATGGCATCACGGACTCAATGGACGTGAGTCTGAGTGAACTCCGGGAGTTGGTGATGGACAGGGAGGCCTGGCGTGCTGCGATTCATGGGGTCACAAAGAGTCAGACAGGACTGAGCGACTGAACTGAACTGAACTTAGTACTGTGAGAAATAAAATCATAAAACTTCTGAACGTATAGTACTTTCTTATTTTTGTACAGATCAATTGTTTAGAATATAAGAAGAATAAAACAGTTCTTTTGGAAATGGACTTTTCCCCCGTCAGGTGTTTATCCTGAAGTGACTATTTTTGGTCTAGATAGAATCCCCTGAAAATAGAAATGTTGTCACATTCTTGTTTATATATGACACTTTTTTTCATTACAAATGGCAGGAAATGCTAATTTAAACTCTTAAAAATAAGTTCAGAGAAGCTTAGTTTAGAATTATTTATAGCTTGAACACTTTGAGGGAATATTTGGGTCAATTTGTATTCACTTGAAACTGTTGAAAATGTATATGATTATTCTGATTCCATCTGTAGGCAAAAGGTTACTTTCAATGGAAAAAAATACCCAACAATGTCTAATGTTATTGAAATGCCATGCATATAAGCATCCATGCTCCATTTATAGTTTGCATATGTATATGGGATATGGTGCATGCGTGTGTGGGTGTGTGCTGGCACACACACACACACACACACAACATTCCTTAAAATTATTTAGATTATTAACAAATAATATCCTTCCCTTCCATGTTAGTGCAGTAATGTTAGTCAGGTGGATGATCATTCCATGAGACTTTGCAAGCGTCTTGCTAACAACTAGTTTTATATCTTGACTCCACTGTTTGGGGCCCACAGCAGTTTGCCCACATTCAGACAGTGAGTTAATGACAGGCTTTATGGAGAACAGAGTACTTCTCTGTTCGAAGAATTCTGGGTACCGGGATGGACACGTATGCACTGTATACTCTGAGTATTTTTCTACGACTTAGTATAAATGTATACATTCATAGCCTCATGAGCGCATGTCTGTAAATAGGAAACTCTCAATAGCCTCATGCATTTTGCTCACCAGCCAGTGAGTTCTCCAGTATGTTTTATAAATCCTCTACTATTACTGGATAGGAAGTACTAAATTTCTGAGGTTTTAAAAAATACCATGTTTCACTTAAATAGAGTAGGAATGATCCCAGAGTTAAATAGACTATTTTTTAATGTTTTTTATTTTAACTTTTATTATTTCAAAAAATGACATATGTCATGCACATTCATAGTGAAAACATAAAATCCAAGTAAGCAATAATAAAAAAATATCATACTTGATCCAAGCATCTGGAGATAATAATAACCATAATAAATTTGATGTATGCTTCTCTAGATTTTTTTTATGTACTATGCCTTTATACACATATATAATTTTTATAAAAATAGATTATCAAGCAGACATCTTAAAAGCTTCAAACTCACTTTTGAAATTTAATATAGCATAGATACGTTTCCATTTCCAACATAATATTTAATAATGGTGAGCTAAGATCATGGCATCTGGTCCCATCACTTCATGGCAAATAGATGGGGAAACAGTGGAAACAGTGTCAGACTTTATTTTTTGGGGCTCCAAAATCACTGCAGATGGTGATTGCAGCCATGAAATCAAAAGATGCTTACTCCTTGGAAGGAAAGTTATGACCAACCTACATAGCATATTCAAAAGCAGAGACATTACTTTGCCAACAAAGGTCCATCTAGTCAAGGCTATGGTTTTTCCTGTGGTCATGTATGGATGTGAGAGTTGGACTGTGAAGAAAGCTGAGGGCCGAAGAATTGATGCTTTTGAGCTGTGGTGTTGGAGAAGACTCTTGAGAGTCCCTTAGACTGCAAGGAGATCCAACCAGTCCATTCTGAAGGAGATCGGCCCTGGGATTTCTTTGGAAGGAATGATGCTAAAGCTGAAGCTCCAGTACTTTGGCCACCTCATGCGAAGAGTTGACTCATTGGAAAAGACTCTGATGCTGGGAGGGATTGGGGGCAGGAGGAGAAGGGGACGACCGAGGNTAGACTGCAAGGAGATCCAACCAGTCCATTCTGAAGGAGATCAGCCCTGGGATTTCTTTGGAAGGAATGATGCTAAAGCTGAAGCTCCAGTACTTTGGCCACCTCATGCGAAGAGTTGACTCATTGGAAAAGACTCTGATGCTGGGAGGGATTGGGGGCAGGAGGAGAAGGGGACGACCGAGGGTAAGATGGCTGGATGGTATCACGGACTCGATGGACATGAGTCTGAGTGAACTCCGGGAGTTGGTGATGGACAGGGAGGCCTGGCGTGCTGCGATTCATGGGGTCAAAAAGAGTTGGACTCGACTGAGCAACTGAACTGAACTGAACTGAACTGAAGGGGATTCTAGCTCCATAGGACTTGGAATTCTTTGTCCCAGTGATGTCCACTCACTCCAGGGCCTCATCTCCTGAGGGTAGTGGGCGGCACTACTGTGATATCATAAGGTAGACATAGGGCCAGTTGTTTCAGGTGGCTGGATGTCCATGTGAGTGTGTGTGTGTGTGTGTGTGTGTGAGAGAGAGACTTCACAATGTGAAACTGAGCTGAGAGCAGAAAGAGGTATGGACCACAGGTCAGGGGCTAGGGACCAAGGGCCAGGATCTGGGGTTGGATATCCCCACACTACCACTGACAATCAATGTTATGGGAAGGATCTGAATTCAAATCTGAATTCAATCCTGAGTTCCAAACAATTTTTAAGCTACCTTTTTCTAGGAAAAGAGAATCCATTTAATTTAATATTTGTGTTTCCTTTTATAATATCAAAATATTCTGCATATGGTAGGTATGTGGCCTTCCATTTGTACTCAAGGTGGGTGCCAAATGTGTTAAGAAAAGTCCTGAATATACATATTCTATGACTTCAAAGTTTCTAAGATGTATATTTGTTTTGTTTAGCAATTACCTTTTTCTGATGGATTAATGGTAGTAGTACCTATAAGTGCTCACTTATTGATGACATAAGATTCAGCTTAATATGGCATTCACTAAAGCATTAGCATATTCCACACTCCACTAGATAAGGGACAAGAGATAAAGACACATAGCCAGACCCTATGCACTCAGTCTTCTGGGATCGCAAACCCAATAACATGAATCAGTCAACACGAGAAAAAAAAAAAAAAATCTGCAGGCCAGGGTCCTGGGATCAGTTGATTAACCTGGCTAACTATAACTCCACAGAAAAGTGTAGAATCCATTCCATTCAAGATAAAATTGTTGTAAACTTTCTAAATAGTTTAAATTTTTTGTTAAATTTGGTCAATTGGTCGCTTGACACAGTAATCATTCAGGAATTCCCTTTTGGCAAATGATTTCTAACTAACTGGCTCGCTTCCTTGATGGGGAAGCTCTGTTCAGAATGCATAGGAGCTTGAAGGGGAAGGAACTTGGAGAATTGATGAAAAAAGATATTCTGTGAAGAGAGAGCAGCACATGGGGCCTTTCGGAGGCATGCAGTGGAAAGACATCTGACAATGGTAAGTATTTAGAAGTGAGGTGAGGAAGCAAGAGTGGACAAAGCTGGAGAGGAAGAAAGAGCCACTGTCTGGAGGGCTTTGTGGCCTCGGGTTTCCATGGAGTTTTATCATATAGGAAACAGAAGCTGTTGAATGGTTTGAAGCCAGGAATGAGAACATTAGATTTGTATTTTAGTCAGATCATTATGGCAACAGAGGAAGAATGGATGGTGGGGGCTTCCCAGATGGCACTAGTGGTAAAGAACCCACCTGCCAATGCCCGAGACATAAGAGACACAAGTTTGATCCCTGGGTTGGGAAGATCCTCTGGAGGAGGGCGTGGCAACACACTCCAATATTCTTGCCTGCAGAATCCTATGGACAGAGGAGCCTGGCAGGCTATGGTGCATAGGACTGCAAAGAGTTGGACACGACTGAAGCAACTTAGTACGCATGCAGAGTCTGGAAGGAGGGAGTCCACTGCTGAGAAGGTAGAATGTTAATACATTAGGGTCATGATAAGACAGAGAATTCTGGATTCAGACTGCTGAGATAGATCCAGCACCTGCTTGTCTATCTTAGCAGCGTGTGTTTGGGCAAGCTTTTTTTTTGCCTCTGTTGACCTGGTTTCCTCATCTGTAAAATGCAAATTGTGACAGCTGTGAAGTTTAAAGGAAACAACACCTATAAAGTATTCAGGGCAGAAGCTGCCATCTAGAAAGCTCTCAATACATGGCAGCTATTATTTTTTGGCCTCAATAAATATTTATTGAGTTTTTATTGTGTATTGGATAGAGCTCCAGACTTTACAATTACAGCCATGAATAGCACATACAAAGCCATCTGCCTTGGCTGCCAGCTCACCACGTGGTGATGCCTGGCAAAGCAGGTCAAGCACAGCTCCTGCTTCATGGCAGCTATTATTATTAAAATATTACAATGATAGTCCTTCAGTAGTTTATAAGAAAGATGATGATGGTCTGAACCAAAGTATAGGCAAAGGAAAGTGTGAGGAGGGGATAGAGATGAGAAGGGTGAAAAGTGGATTTGACAGTTTAGTTAAGAAAGGGGGATGTTGCCAGCTGAAGGATGTAATGGAGGGTGTTGGAACCAAAATGTAGGGGAAGGTAGGAGCAAGAACAGGTTGGGTGGGCTCAGTTCAGTTCAGTTCAATCGCTCAGTCCTGTCTGACTCTTTGTGACCCCATGGATCGCAGCACGCCAGGCCTCCCTGTCCATCACCAACTCCCAGAGTTCACCCAAACTCATGTCCATCGAGTCGGTGATGCCATCCAGCCATGTCATCCTCTGTTGTCCCCTTTTCCTTCCCCCTGCTCCTAATCCCTCCCAGCATCAGAGTCTTTTCCAATGAGTCAACTCTTAGCATCAGGTGGCCAAAGTATTGGAGTTTCAGCTTTAGCATCAGTCCTTCCAATGAACACCCAGGACTGATCTCCTTTAGAATGGACTGGTTGGATCTCCTTGCAGTCCAAGAGACTCTCTCAAGAGTCTTCGCCAACACCACAGTTCAAAAGCATCAATTCTTTGGCACTCAGCTTTCTTCACAGTCCAACTCTCACATCCATACATGACCACTGGAAAAACCATACCTTGACTAGACGGACCTTTGTAGAAGATAATGAATACTGGTTTGGTGATGCTGAATTTTAGATACTTTAAAGTTATGACCAACCTAGATAGTATATTCAAAAGCAGAGACATTACTTTGCCGACTAAGCTCTGTCTAGTCAAGGCTATGGTTTTTCCTGTGGTCATGTATGGATGTGAGAGTTGGACTGTGAAGAAGGCTGAGCGCCGAAGAATTGATGCTTTTGAACTGTGGTGTTGGAGAAGACTCTTGAGATTCCCTGGGACTGCAAGGAGATCCAACCAGTCCATTCTGAAGGAGATCAACCCTGGGATTTCTTTGGAAGGAATGATGCTAAAGCTGAAGCTCCAGTACTTTGGCCACCTCATGTGAAGATTTGACTCATTGGAAAAGACCCTGATGCTGGGAGGGATTGGGGACGGGAGGAGAAGGGGACGACCGAGGATGAGATGGCTGGATGGCATCACGGACTCAATGGACGTGAGTCTGAGTGAACTCCAGGAGTTGGTGATGAACAGAGAGCCCTGACGTGCTGCAGATTCGTGGGGTTGCAAAGAGTCGGACATGGCTGAACAACTGAACTGAACTGAACTGAATGGGTCAAGAAGGTAGAAATGTCTAGAAGATAGAAGGATACCCAGGGCTGGAGCTCAAGAAGGAGGGGTAAAGGCCACATGAACTGAATCCAGGGTAACAGACCCATGAATCAGAAATAGCTGCACTGATGTACAAAAGATATTTCATTCACTTGACCCTTGATGCATGACTTTTTAGTGCCCAGAGGGAGGGCACCTTCGTAGCTATGTCAGGTGCAACTTCCATTATGAAATCTTTTTCTGATCAACCCACTGGGTAGGGTCTCTTTATTCTGAGACCTCTTATTATGGAGTGAATGTTTATGTCTCCTCAACATTCATATCTGGAAGTCCTAACCCCTTAGTGTGATGGTATTACAGATGAGGCCTTTGAGAGGTAATTAGGATTAGATGAGGTCATGAGGGTGGGATGCTGGTCTGAGGAATGGTGCCCTTAAAAGATACCTGGTAGCTTGCTGTCTGTCTCCACGTGTACTCAGGAAAGGCCATGGGAGCCAAGACAGCTGTCTACAAGTCAAGAAGAGAACTCTAACAAGAAACCAACCTTGCTGGACCTTGATCTGGGACTTAGAGCTTCCAGAATTGTGAGAAAGTAAGGGTAATGGCACCCCACTCCAGTACTCTTGCCTGGAAAATCCCACGGATGG
This sequence comes from Aepyceros melampus, assembly GCA_006408695.1. Classification (NCBI taxonomy): domain Eukaryota; kingdom Metazoa; phylum Chordata; class Mammalia; order Artiodactyla; family Bovidae; genus Aepyceros; species Aepyceros melampus. The sequence goes on along the minus strand of SJXQ01009762.1, from coordinate 491,248 downwards.
AGGAGCCTGGTAGGCTGCAGTCCATGGGGTCGCTAAGAGTCGGACACAACTGAGCGACTTCCCTTTTGCTTTTCACTTTCATGCATTGGAGAAGGAAATGGCAACCCACTCCAGTGTTCTTGCCCAGAGAATCCTGGGGATGGGGGAGCCTGGTGGGCTTCCATCTATGGAGTAGCACAGAGTCAGACACAACTGAAGTGACTTAGCAGCAGCAGCAGAAAACTTTTAATGTTTAAGCCACCCAGTCTATTTTGTTATGCAGCCTGAGCTGATTACAATACTCTTGTGTAAAGAATTCTTTGTATTTCTCCTATGGGTGAAATAATGTATGTTTTCTACTACTTCTTTTAAACATATGCAGCTTGAGTAAGTCCTTTGTCATATTTATGGTCCCTGCAGTGCCCTGCACAAGGTTTTACTCCTGGTAGATGTTCAATAAACGTCTAATGACTTGAGGTCAGCTTGGAAAGACTCAAGATCAGGCAGCAATTTGCATGAAGAGGGTCACAGAAAATGGGCTTATGTCAAGGTACTAAGGAGAATCCTGGGGCAAGTTCAAGACTGGAGTTTAGGTGAAACTAAAGGTTTCAGTATGATATTCGGAGATAAGAAAGAAAAGATAGTGTTTCCCAAAGATCAGTGAAAGAGTGAAATGGTTAACGTGTCCACATTAGACATATTTTTTTCTTGAGCATTTTGTACTATGCAAGCCATTATGTAGTATTACATTGTGGATTGGTTGTTTCAAATTGACTGAAAAATCCTTTGAGTTAGAACTTATCTAAAACAAACGTGTTTCAATTTAAAATCAATAATGGTTTAGGTCCCTAATAATTTGATGCAATTCTCTCTCTCTCTTTGGTTGATTAGTTTGTATCTTTCTTTGGTTAGTTGATTGTTCTTATATGTATGAACCAAAGAAACCAAAGATCCAACAGTCATTTCCCTCCTAATAGGTGAAATAACAACAAAAATAAAACAGATTTTGTTTTTTGAACTTCAACTTCTCATCAACTTTACTGGGAATCATTTCAATTTTAGAAATGATTCCCAATGATCCTGAGAATCATTTCTGAATGTTCTTTTGAGACTGGGGGCAAAGAGATGATGCTGTGAGTCTGTGTGCTCTCTGTGGGATGCCATGATTTTGGCGATCATGATAGAAAACACAAGAAACTTGCCCCCAGATGTCTCAAGACACTTTTCTATGAGGATGGGAGAAGTGGGAAGGATTTACTTTTTTCTGTAGCATCTTCCACTACCATCTTGCTAATCTCCTGAGTGCTGCTAGAAGGGACTTTCTAGCATCAACCTCTCTGAAGCCCAACAGTACAGAGGAAGAAGGTGAAGGTAAAGTCGCTCAGTCGTGTCCAACTCTTTGTGACCCTGTGGACTGTAACCTACTAGGCTTCTCCGTCCACGGGATTCTCCAGGCAAGAATACTGGAGTGGATTGCCATTTCCTTCTCCAGAGGATCTTCCTGACCCAGGGATCAAACCTGGGTCTCCCGCATCGGAGGCAGAAAGTGGAGTATATTTGTGTTGACCTATAACCTAAGAAGAAACCAAAGTTACATGGATCAGTGGACATTACTTACAACCTGGGGCTTCAGGAGCTCTTATACTTGAACTCTCCAGTATGGGAGCCACTGGCCACATGTGGCTGATGAGCACTAGAAACTGGGATAATCTGAAACGAGATAGGCTGTGAATGCAAAACACACACCAGATTTCAGTGACTTAGTTAAAAAAAGGAGAAGTATGTCAAAGAGCCCATTAGCACTTGCTCACCTGGATTACAGATTGAAATGATATTTTGGATATTTAAGGGAAATCAAATAAATTTTTATAATTATTCCATTTTATGTTTTTAATTTGGCAACTGGAAAATCTAAATTTACATATGTGGGTCACATTATATTTCTGCTGGACAGAGTCTAAGCCTTATACTGGACAGAGTCTGGTATAGGGATAGATATATATCCTGGTCTTGACAGAATGTAGAACTTACAGGAATTTGTCTCTTCTCACTTGAATCAAGCCCAGCTATGTATAGGTGCAGTTTTATTGTTTGTGTAATAGCCCTCTGTACATCCAGAGAGTCTTTCATCTGAAGATCTCATATATTAATTACTTCTCATTGAATTGGCTGTAGAAGACTGGTATTCTTAGTTCTATTTTACAGATAAGAAGACTGATGCATGAAGAGATTTAAGTGATTTGCCCAGGGCTGCCTAGGGTGAACTGGCAGAGCTCAAAATAGAAGAGTGAGTCATCGTAATTAATCACACATCTAGACAGCAAACAAAACTTTTTTTCTTCCTGATTAGGTGAACTTCCTCAAGGTAGATGCCATGCTTTGAAAATGCTATTTCCTAATGCCATTTTCAGCAACATGGATGGACCCAGAGATTACCATGCTAAGTGAAGTGAGTCAGAAAGAGAAAGACAGATACCACATGCTGTCACTTAGATGTGGAATCTAAAGATGTGACGCAAATGAACTTATTTACAAGATACAAACAGACTGACACACATAGAAAACAAATGTATTGTTACCAAAGGAGAAAGGGGGTGAAAGAGGGATAAATTAGGACTTGGGAATTGGCAGATACACACCACTATATATAAAATAAATAACAAGGACCTACAATATAGCACAGGGAACTATATTCATTATATTATAATAAACTATGATGGAAAAAAGGATATATTACCTGTGTATCTGAGTCACTTTGCTGTACATCAGAAACTAACACAACATTGTAAATCAACTGTATTTCAATTAAAAAATGCTATTTCCAGCTAGCAAAATACTGAATGCTCAGTGAACATTACACAGCAGCGTAGTCATTGCTACCAGATTTAACAAGTTTTGGCATTAATAATTAGATGAAGTACAAAAGAGATAACTAAGAGGCCTTTTAAAATTGTATGCACTTTTTCATACTCTGAAGGAATGAACTGTTGTTACCCCTTACTTTGGAGGTGGATAAATAAATCTCACCTGTGATTAGTTCATTTGTTTTTAAAACTAGATTTCCTAGATCTTACTTTGATATGTTGAAGAGAAGACACTTTGGGCACGCACATGCTGATCTTGAGTTGAATTCCATCCTGGCAGAAGAGGAGAGGGGCTTTGGAACTGTTGGTGCCCCTATTCACATTCTTCTATTCTCTTCCATCTGATATGTTCTTCTTTTAAAAGCTCAGGCATTGAAACTCCAGAAAGTGGCTTTCCTCAGAAGCGTGTACCTTTATCAAACTTATTTTGGAGGGAAGACTATCCAAAATAGGCATCAGACTTCCCAGGCAAAAGCTTCATGAAGTAAACAGTTGTTTTTTTCCCCTAGTCTTCATATTAATTTTTATTGTTTTATTAATTCATATTAATTTTTCTTGTGCTGAGTAGGGGAACAATATAAAATCTCCTAGAGATTACATTTCCTACCACCTTGTCATTACATTCTCTTTAACTGAGACTGACTTTTAATGTCACTCTAAAATAATGTAGCACTGAAATATATGAGTTTAGGACTAAAGTTGAAGAGTTCTAGAAACCTTTGTTTCATTTATTCAATAATATGCACCCTCTTTTATATATGTCAAAGATATTTATTGTGACTGCATGCATGAATGATAGGTTTCTACATCCCTCTAATTCTATTCCATGTAAAAATTATTTGAATAAAATGTAATAGTTTTCAAGAATGGGTGAAGCGCGTTCATTTTGGCTGACGCACATATGTGTACGAGGGTGTATGCTCATACCATGACCCCACTGCTTTCATTGCCTAAAGAGTTAAGTCCGATCAGTTCTCAGTGTGTCATCTTGCCCTTCTGACAGGAAGCATGACTGGAGTGCTGAGGGTTTTTAATTATATTCACAGTTGCCTCAAATAATGATAGCCTACTTGCGAGCACATGTCTTGGAGGAGAATCATAGTCTCTGTTTGTGCATCAGACAGATTCCTTTACTTCCTTTGCCTTTTGCTTGAACCAGAAAAAGGGCCTAGGAAAATTCATGCACACTTCCCTGCTGTCCCCACCCACGATGGTGAGGCTGAGTCAGTGGGAGAAGAGTGTTAAGACCTTTGGTGTCTTTGATATTCTAGGCTCAGGATAGAAGCGGGTGAGTGGGAGAAGAGAAGTGGAAAATTCTGCAGACTCCATTCCGAACAACCCTTCTGCACTTGATGTTTCTGTTCCTTCAAAGAATGAGATGAATTCCATCTTGCGGGGATGAGGGTAGAGGGTAGGGGGCAGGTGAATTAGAGGATGTGATATGTGTATGTTGACTCCTTTACAATTTTTTTCCCCCAAAATGGCTTCTGCCAATCTCCTTGGTCACCATGTCCTGCCATTCACTTTGCCCAGATGTTTTCCTTCATTTTTTGATTGCTGCAAAGCCTTTCAGCACCTTATCACCAAAAGTGTGATGCTGATTCTAGCATATGTCTGCTGGCAGAGAAATCAGGAAGATTTTTAAAAACAGTGATCATTTAACTTTGCAGTAGACCTTCATAGCTGACTTCAAAGTTTTCCACAAATCTAGTTGTTAGGCATTCAGGCCAATGAGAAAGCGACAGAAAGCTTTTGAACTTCCTCTAGGGATTTCAATACCTGGAGGAAAGAGGGAGTCATTTCATGGACTGATGCCTCAGAATCTTCTAGTCTGGAAAAGGACTATAAAAACAGAGTATGTTTATTCTTCCAGCAGCCGGGCTAAAATCTATAGGGGCTAACCTTCCAGGGAGTATTGTCTCACGGACGATCCAACAGACAATGGGAACAACTGCTTCCAACTGAAATCTTTATCTAAGAAAGCTTCACGCAAAATATAAAGTTTCAAGTGATGATAAATGGAGTAGTGAGCCTATAACTATACTAAGTAGGGTTGATGCTATTTTGCCACAGAGGAGGTAGGGAATGTGGGGGAAAACAACAGACTAATGGAATTGGAGGGTGTTTTGAAATCAGAAAACAAATGTTTCCCCCTTCCAATGGGCTCTCTAGAGATAATACTTGGAACATGGCCCACTGAACTTCTGTAAGATGGCAGCCCCCTTCCCTCTCCAGAAGCAGCAGGACAGGGCCCACGACAGGGCCCAGCCCTGGGTATCAGTGAGCGTGGCGCCTTTTGCCCAGGCTCTAATCCATGCCTGAAGAATAACAATCTGCTCTCAGTGCACCAGGCACAATAAAGGCCCTCTAAGCTGCCACTCATGCGGGGCCGGCTAACAGTCTGGGGCCTTGTTTCTGATTCTTGGCATTGTCAGGGAAGGGAGTGTGGGGAGTGCTGCACACTTACATGCTGGGAAAGGCAGGGCCCCTGGCGGCCCCAGCCAGTCATCAGATGGCCTGGATGACAGCAGCGGCCAGACAGGCTTGAGCAGAGCTTATACCTCCTGGCAAACTTGCCAAACATTCAGGAATTTGGGATTGTGGTTTCGAAAAGTCTAGTCCTGGTTCTCTCATCCCCCAACTCCAAAAAACCCCCCAAAACAAAACCCTCATTAAAAATGCTCTTGGCACGACAGACTGCTAGAAAGTCTGATCCAGTGCTGACATCTTTCTAACACCCTTCAAACAGCAGAGCTGACAAATTTCCAACAGTACTGGGGCAGCCATCTAACTATATAGTTCTGTTGTTTTTTTTATCCCCCACGCACTCCCTGCTGGCTCCACCTTCCAAAGTATATAATCTTGGCATGGCTGAATAAAATGGGGTGCTCTGGAAGATGATTGATTGGGGATTATGATAGGTAGACAGATAACATGTGGAGTTATGAGAACTAGCAGATGTATTGCTACTCTACAACTCTAGGCGAAAGAAGTGACATGTCAGGGACTTTCCCAGTGGTGGTTGTGACTCCACCTTACACTGTGAGAGTGTGTGGGGGGTGTGAGTTCATTCCTGGTGGGGGAACTAAGATTCCACATGCACCGTGCAGCCAAAGAAAAAAACAGTGACAGGTCAAAAACACCACGCACGCCATATATTCATTATGTGTGTGTGTGGTCAGTTGTTCAGTTATGTCTGATTCCTTGAGACCCAATGGACTGCAGCCTGGCAAGCTCTTCTGTCCATGGGACTTGCCCAGCAAGAATACTGGAATGGGTTGCCATTTTCTCCTCCAGGGGCTCTTCCTGCCCCGGGGATCAAACCTGCCTCTCCTGGATTGCAGTCAGATTCTTTAGCACTGAGCCACCAGGCTTCCCATATATTCATTATTGTTGTTATTGTTGTTCAGTCACTAAATTGTGTCTGACTCTGTGACCCTATGGACTGCAGCATGCCAGGCTTCCCTGTCCTTCTCTATCTCCTGGATCTTCCCTACCCAAGGATCAAACCCAGGTCTCCTGAATTGCAGGCAGATTCTTTACCATCTGAGCCACCAGGAAAATTCCTGTATATTCATTATGTGTGTGCGTGTTAAGTCGCTTCAGTTGTGTCCAACTCTTTGTGACCCTATGGTCTGTAGCCTGCCAAGCTCCTCTGTCCATGGGATTCTCCAGGCAGAATAATGGAGTCGGTTGCCATGCCTTCCTCCAGGGGATCTTCCGGACCCAGGGATAGAACCCATATCTCTTATGTCTCCTGCATTGGCAGGTGGGTTCTTTACCACTAGTGCTACCTGGCAAGTCCCAGTATGTTCATTATAGGAGGGAGTGACCCGTTCTTCAACTTGCAGTATCGTTGGACATCAGAGGTGAGCCTCAGAGCTTGTCTCAAAGCAAAGACTGGCATTGATCCCAGCCAGTTTAAGGGGAAAAGGGACCATGGAACTATGTGAGGATAAAAATAATAGGGACTACTTTTGGAGCACTATGTCACCAGATTTTAAACACATTAGCTAATTTAGGCCTAATGGAAGTTGGTCAGATAGATATCATTGTCTCCCAGTTTATATAAAAGTGAGGATTCTGGAGCCAGGGCAGTTAGGAAAGTTCTGCTTGATCTCAAAGCCAGTGCTTTTGGATTGACTGTATTAAAGTGCCTCTGTGGGATAGCTATATTTAAAATGGGTAACCAACAAGGACCTACTGTATAGCACAGGGAACTCACCTCAGTGTTATGTGGCAGCCTGGATGGGATGGGAGTTTAAAGGGAAAATGGACACATGTATACGTATGGCTAAATCCCTTTTTTGTTCACCTGAAACTATCAAAACATTGTTAATCAGCTACGTATGCATGTGAAGTCGCTTTAGTTGTGTCCAACTCTTTGTGACCCCAGGGACTGTACCCTCCAGACTTCTCTGTCCATGGGATTCTCCAGGCAAGAATACTAGAGTGGGTTGCCATGCACTTCTTCAGGAAATCTTCACGACCCAGGGATCGAACCCAGGTCTTCTGCACTGCAGGCCGTTTCTTTACCATTGTGCCACCAGGGAAGCCCCATTAATCAGCTAACCTCCAATATAAAATAAAAAGTTTTTTAAAATGCCTTTGTGGGGCTAAAAGGAGCCACAAACTTATGAAACAAATGGGCTTCTTCCCTAAAGCGTTCCAGGTTTCCTTGAGCTTTGATTAGAGCTTTATTTTAAAGAACTAACTATAGCGGCTCATTGCAGACAAAGGACATCTAATATTGAGAGAAAAAGTATTTCCATTTCTGCTGAATGGATCAAAATGGGACCAATGAAATCTAGTCTTTGTGACAGTTCTTTGTCTCCTCCTCGGCCAAGAATGTCTGGACACTGAGTCAGTCAGGGTGTCAGCACTCTTTTGACCTGGCACACAACTTACCATGAGTCACTGGAAGGATCTGAAACTCAGGGCTAGGAAAAGCCATTGCCATTAATTTGCTGCAGCTAAAAATATTCAGGCGTCAACCCTGGATTGTAGCTTGTTCATTCATCTATTGTTTATTCCTTTAATAAACATCTATCCAAATCTACTCTATTAAATACAACATACAGGGTAAAAATTTCCATTAGTATAAAATAATAACAGTGACAAGCAAGTTTCTCATCCCCAGTCTCCCAGTTCTTTTGCTTAGAGACAATCACCATTATCAGTTTTTTTTTTTGTGTGTGTGTGGATCTTTCTAGAGACATTCCAGCCATAAATGTATCTTTCCTTTGGTTTTCATAATTGTTACTGAATCTTTGCTACAGCCTGGGCTCTGGACTGTCACTGGTTCAAAGTGACGGTTAAGACTTAGCCCCTATCCTTGGGGCAGAAGTAGACACAGAAACCAATTGTTATCTTATATTTGACTGATTCGTGCCCAGTTGGAGGTACTTCTGAGAGTAGTGGTGGGCTACTTGGATCAGGGTTTAAATATCTCTGAGCCTGATCAACTGTCACAAATAAATTATTGGTACTAATAGTGAAGTGCCAGTGTTTGTAAATTGTTTTAAAAAATAGATTGGAGCTTATTCCTGTGACAATTAACTTCATCTGCATTCTAATTTGCCTTTGTGAGTGAGAGCAAAAGGCATGGGGATCAAGCTGGTTCACTGAGAAGTATGTGTGACCCTGAGCACACCCAAAGGGTGTACTTTGTAAATGTGATCTGGTGCACATTCTGAGGGGTTGAAAGTTCCAGACATCCAGGAGGAAAAGGGGGCATTATTTCATTTCTTAGGAGGCCACTTAAAAAGCTTTCCCTGAACAGTATACACCTCCTATTTAGCTGGGATATTGGTCTCCTAGTTGCCTGGTTTCAAAATATTCATACTTGCAATTGAAGGGAAGTCAGGAAGTCGTAAAGCCGCCCATCTGGATTGAATACAGTCTGGGACAGTAGTTTGTGCACAGTGGGGCAGATAACGTTTTGCAGATTTAAGAGACAGCCGAATCCGATGCATGCGGATGCAAGCTACTGGTGGAAGGCTTGGCTCAAATCCTCTCAGCACAGCTGGGATTTATGGGAACTACTCGGGAGTTCATAGGCTTTAAAGAGGGGCCTACAGTGGTGATTTGGTTCACAAAGAAACCGTGTTTACTTGGTTCACCTGGCTTCTCACCTCTATTGAATGTTACTTCCAGCATGATTGTAACTAGCTCCAGATTCAGATGCAACCTCTGCTCAATGTCTGATAGGGAGTTAAAGACAGAAAATAAAAAATGGCATAAATAAGTTTCACATGATTTCCAGTCAGAGCAATGAGCTCTGTTTCACTCAATCAGCCAGGGGCAGAGAGGATTTTGCAAACTTCTGTGACCCTTTCAGAAAGCTCTGTCTACATCCTGCCTTCAGGAGGAAACCCAGAACCGGTCAAATGTGCCCTGTTTCCTTTTCTATGGCAGCTTGCCTTGTAGATGTTCTGGGAGAGAATGTGGCCCAAGTACATTCTCCCACTGATCTTCCAAAAGTGCCCCTGCAAGGAGCAAAAAGTTTAGCTGGTTATTATGACACTTGAGGCAGAAATGTGTCTTGAAATGAAGCACAGCTGAATTGCTGAGGGCAGGACTATAAAATACTTTTCCAAGGATTTCCTTCCTTGTGAGCTCAAATGGCAGCCCAGCTTGACAGCTGGGTCTCCATGCTGACTTAAGTTTTCAAATCATGTCAGAAAACTATAATTATAATTTTCTTCACTAAAGAAACCTGAAACTCAAATTTGTACAATTAGTCAAATGTTAGTTGAAAAAAATACTGAGATATATTATTACCCTTTTAGAAGTCCACTGTGAATGCTGTAAAAAGGGTATGGAGTTTGAGAGGGTTTCTTTCCTCCCTCTCCTCCTCTCTTCCTCCCTTTTTTCTTCACTTTCTTCCTTCCCTCTTTCCTCAAAGTAATAGGAAGCAGAACTAGATCTGAGTGGAATCTTGCCTTTTCACTCAGTTGTGTGTGTTTTTTTTTTTTCTCTCCTAGCTGACTTAAATAAAGCACAACAAAAGTGCATTTTCCAAGTACCTTATGGGATCCTGTCAACTTATTTCTTCCCTCTTGCTTTGAAATGACCCACAAAGAGATAAAATTACTTGCATTGATTCCTACAGAAAACCAGCCAAAGTTTTATTAAAAACACTGCCCCTCATATTTTGTGTATTTTCTTTCCCTCTTTAATATGGAAGGATATCAAATATAAAAGAAATACAAATGTAAAACACTGCTCCTTTCATCTTTACTCACTTTCCCAAATCTTCCAATATATCACCTTATTTTTCTTCTTTAAAGTGGAGCAAGTGGAATGTTGCATTTGAATTTTGAGGGCACAAGGGACTTGGGACAGGCTATCTGCATTGTGTCATTCATTAGATTCTAATAAGATCTTCTTATTCTGAGGATGTGGGGAAAAGGAAACCCTTGTTACACTGTTGGTGGGAATTTAAAGTGGTGTAGCCACTGTGGAAAACATTAGGGAGGTTCCACAAAAAAGTAAAAATAGAACTATACAATCTAGCAATTCCACTCCTGGGCATAAATTTGAAGAAAAAAACCATCAATTTGAAAAGATATATGCACCCCAATGTTCATAACAGTATTATTTATAATAGCCAAGAATGGATAAAGAAGATATGGAACATACACGCACACTCACACATGTACACACACTCACATACACACACAAAGACAATGGACTGCTACTCAGCCGTAAAAAAGAATGAAATTTTGATATTTGCAACATCATGGAGAGTATTATGCTCAATGAAATAAGTCATACAGAAAAAGACAAATACTATATGATACCCCTTATATGTGGAATCTAACAAATAAAACAAATTAGTGAATATAACAGAAAAGAAACAGACTCACAGATATAGAGAACAAACTAGTGGTTACCAACGTGGGGAGAGGGAAGCAAGGAGGGGTGAGATAGGGGTAGGGGATTAAGAGATACAAACTACTATGTGTAAAATAAATAAGCTACAGGCTGTATTGTGCAGTACAGGGAATATAGCAAGTATTTTATAATAACTGTAAATGGAGTTAACCTTTAAAAATTGTGATTCACTATGTTATACATCTGAAACACATAATATTGTAAGTCAACTATATCTTAATAAACAAAAATTGGGAGTGGCCAAACATTTGTATACCTTGGGGAATACATTCCAACAAATAGTTTCCCATAGAACTCAGAATTCTGGGAGTCCACCCTCCTCACTGTCACTGGATTCTTTAGTTTTTAAGAAAAAAGGTAAAGAGTCATTGAAACTTGGCTGAATAAATAAACTTTAAAACTTCAGAATTTCCCTTCAAATATACACAATGTACTAACAAATGTTGCTTGAAACTGCAATACTCTGAAATACATCTGAAAAATAATTTGATGATGAACTATAATGATGAAAAATAATGTAATGAAAAATGTTTGATGACCTGGATTTCTTTCTTTACTTTTTTTGTAATTCCTAACGTAATTTTGTTCACTAAAACCTGTCCTTGTCAAAAGCTACCTGTATAAAAACTATGGTTATAAATAAAGTCAAGTCTGTAGCAAAATGGGGGCACACTTATAACAGGTTAATAAAAAATTTGAAATGTTATTTATAAAAAAAAGACTAAAAAGAAACACACCAAAAGAACAGCCTAGAATAATTTGTATTTTTCTTCTGCTTTTTTTTCTTTCTGCAATTTGGGAAACTACTTTTCTAACAACAACAATAATAGAAAGATTAACCATAATCCTTGTATTTTGAGTGGGTCTGATTTATCCTGGACCAGCTTGTACTTGCAGATGTAGAGCTCTGACTTTTAAAAAATATGTAATTTAAACTCTAAAGAGCTCATCAGAAAATGTAATGCTGATAAAAATCTCAGCTTCGAAAAGAAAAAACACTGGAGTGGTACAGTACGTGCTGGGATAAACATTCTGAAGGCAAGTGAATAATGAGACTACTAACTCAGTGATGAGCACACCTGAGTTTTGATAAACATGACCCAGTTGCACGTGGTGAAACCCTCAATTCACAGAGAGTGTCTCATCTTTACTGAACTCAGCAGAATGAACATTTTGTCCCTATAAAGCAATGTGCAATAAATCAGGGGGGAGCTGCAGAGCCCGTCAGACCTGCTTGCATTCCTTTCCCCTCAGTGATTCCTTAGTTCAAGAGGGTTCATCCTTTGGGAATGTTTTAACACCTTTTGGAAACAATGCCAAAATCCAGGGCTTTGACAGCTTGATAAAACCTTATTTTATCCTGAGATAGAGAAAAGCCTGACTCTGAGCAAGGCTGAATTATCAAAGGCAGTACTACGTGGCTGCAGTAAGTTAACTGGCAGATCTGGGGGGAGCTGAGAGTGCCTTTGAACTTGCTGGGAAGTTTAGTCCTGGGAGAAAATCTGTTACTAAAAGAAGATGAACTAAGTAGCTTTCCAGCTGGACACGAAAGCAAGAAACAGAATCCATCAACACAAGAACCCATGTTCCATTCTCATACTAGCAGAAGAGAGTAAACGCAGAGAACATTATGGGATGGTGTTGAAAATAGATGCCAAAACAAGAAGTTGGGAAGATTCATTTTCCTTTAGTACTGTGGATGAAGATTTAAAATATCAATGTGAACAGGGAATTCACTGGACTTGGTGGAATGCCGAGTCAGGAGCCACCAGGGAACCTGGTGATTTATTGATGCCAAGGCCAGTTGTCTTCCTGGGGACTCTTTTTGAAGTCAGGGGATGTTGGGAACACAGGGGGCAAAGCAGGGAATGGGCATTAGGGTGAGAACTGGCTTTGTAGTTGTATCATTTCCCTCAAACATTTATTGCTTTCCCTTCCTCATTCATTCAGCGAGTACTTCATGACTTCTCTATGCCTGGCATTTTACTGGGCATTTGGGATTTGAAGATGAATACAGGAGAATTCCTTCTCTTAAGAAGTCTGGACATAATTTCAAATACTGACCAAAGGTACCCATTCCCATTAGGAGGAGCAGTTCTGAAGGAGGGATGTGCTGCCCCATGTTTCTGTAACCTTATGTCTCTAATTTCAAAGTATTTTCCATTTCACATCATTTTACTCTTTTAAATAAAAGTGGTTCATTAAATGTAGACAAGGGGGTTTAATTTTACACTATTTATAAGACTTTTTCACCTAAATGAATTAATTCATTAGAAAAGAAAACTCCAAGTCACAGACCTTTCATTCTGATTGCTGTTTTTTACAATGTGGTTTCTGTGTTGATTTCATGAGTCTCCATGTTGGAATCCATGCATAGTGTTAGAGATTTTATCTGCTGAGGTAGATAGATTATTTTTTATCAGTTAGGCATCTAGACGGGGCTTCTCCAGTGGCTCAGTGGTAAAGAATCTGCCTGCAATGCGGGAGACACAGGTTCGATTCCTGGGTTGGAAAGATCCCCTGGAGAAGCAAATGGCAACCCACTCCAGTATTCTTGCTTGGAGAATCCCATGGACAGAGGAGTTACAGTCCATACGGTTGTAAACAGTCACACATGACTGAAGGGACTGAACGCTCACACACACAAGCATCTAGACAGTCTTTAAAAAAAAAACCACAATAGGGTTTTTGTTTGGTTGGTTTTGCCTCTGAGAAAATTCACTAACAGCCATACAACCAAAAGAAGTTTTTTAAAAAAATCTCAATTTTGTCCTACAGTCTTCTCTGAAGAGAGGGGAAAAAAACTTCTGTAACTTTCCAGGAAGTGAAAGCCAATTAAAAGTTTAAAAATCACATTACTCTTATTACCAGTAATATAGTAAGTTTTAAGGATAGCCATTTTTCATTTTTTCCCATTTATATTTGGCTGCACTGGGTCCTCATTGCTGAGCGTGGGCTTTCTCTAGGTGTTGGTGGGGGGCTACTCTCTAGTTGTGGTATAAAGGCTTCTCATTGTGGTGGCTTCTCTTGTTGCAGAGCCCGCAGGCTTCAATAGTTGTGGCATGCAGGCTTAGTTGCCCCTTCATGTAGAATCTTTCCTGACCAGGGATCAAACCCATGTCCCAGCATTGGCAGATGGACTAACTCCTAACCATTGGACCACCAGGGGAGTCCTAAAAGAGTCACTTCTGATCAGACCCTGAAAGACCCTGATGCTACGAGAGAAAGGAGACAGGAGGAGAAGGGGATGACAGAGGAGATGGTTGGATGGCATCACCGATTCAGTGGACATGAGTTTGAGCAAGCTCCAGGAGATGGTGAAGGACAGGGAATCCTGGTGTGCTGAGTTCCCCGAGTCTCAAAGAGTGAGACACAATTGAGCGACTGAAAGACACTAATTTCCCTGATAGGCTTAAACTACTTTAACAGTTTTGATGTTTCTCATTGTGTTGGACATTTCTAGTCTCTCAAAGATGCCATGGGTGGGGGGAGGGCACAAAGGGCCCCTAGTGTTCTCAGTCTCCAGGTATTTATGCCTTCTGTATTCCCCTCCCATGCTGTAACAGGATTGGTCTGTGTGATGAAAGAATCTGGCAGAAGTGATGGTATGTCCTTCCCTGGGCAAGATCATAAAAGACAGTCTGGCTTCTGCCTCTCGATCTCTTTCTCTCTCTCTCTGGTCATTCCGTCTGAGGGACACAAGCTGTTGCCTTGTGAGGACACTCAGGCAGCCCTGTGAATCATCATATGGCAAGGTGCTGAGGCCTCCTGCCTATAGCCATATGAATGAGCCGTTTTGGAATTTGATCCTCTGGCCCTGCCTGAGCCTTAGATGACTGCAGGCCCTGCTGACATCTTGTCTGCAGCCTCATGACAGACCCTGAGCTAGAACCCTCAGTTGAGTCACACCCAGATGCCTAACCCATAGAAACTGTGCGAAATAATAAGTGTTTCTTGGATTAAGCTGCTAAGTTTGGGATAGTTTGTTACGCAGCAATAGATGACCAACACTTGGGCCATTTCAAACCTGAGATTCACTGATTCTCTCATTCTCACATCACCCTGGTAATATCTGCCATGTGAAATATTCTTACTGCGTATCTTGGGAAGTTTTAAATCCTTTAGTTCCCTGTACATTGCATGCATTAATGAATACATATATTTATGTATATAAACATATATCTATAAAGCTAACACATTTTTTCTAAACACTTTTTGAAGTTCATTTTCTGATTTAAAGGAACTGCTGCTGCTGCTGCTAAGTTGCTTCAGTCGTGTCTGACCCTGTGTGACCCCATAGATGCAGCCCACCAGGCTCCCCCGTCCCTGGGATTCTCCAGGCAAGAATACTGGAGTGGGTTGCCATTCCTTCTCCAGTGCATAAAAGTGAAAAGTGAGAGTGAAGTCGCTCAGTCTTGTTCGACTCTTCGTGACCCCATGGACTGTAGCCTACCAGGCTCCTCCATCCATGGGATTTCCCAGGCAAGAACACTGGAGTGGGTTGCCATTGCCTTCTCCGTTTAAAGGAACTACATGCTTGTTAAAGAAAATGTGGAGGGGGGAGTTAAAAAATAATTATTCATAATTTTAACACCCAAAGAGAACCATTGTTAAAATTTGAGTGTATTTCCCTCTGTTTTTCTTTCAGTGTATTTAAAAGCAGTTGTGACATATGTGCTATGCCATGCTTTTGACACATGAAATTCATTTTCCTTAATAAAATCCAATAATGTTCCTGGTTAATTCTTGTCATTCAGCTCCCTGATTGGGGTGACAAGTTCTCAGGGAAATCAGGTGTGTCTGTGCCCAGTGTGTGCACCAGAGTGTCCTGTGGTTGGAGCCCAGCCCTGACAGGGAGTGATCAGTGACTGGGGGTGTCAGATGCATGGAAGATGACTTATACCAAATAGCAGTCACTTCTGTGTGTTTTCATTTTCAGAACTAACATATGTAAAAGGCCTCTTCTTGCCCTCAACAACTTCCTAAGGGAATCTACACCCCTTTATTCTCTCTTCCTTTTCCAAGAGGGCTGCAAGATCTGGATTTACTGGGATGCTGATGAAGCATAGTAAGCAGCAGAGCCCTTTCTAAGGCCCAGAGAGGGATGCTGGCAATGTGTTCTATATGGTCAAAGGTTTTTACAAAATTTGCAAAAGAAAGAAACTTTAATCACAGCTGGCAAAGACTGCCATCTCTTTCTGCTCTTCCCCTGCCCTGCAACACCAATACTTTCCTTCACACAGGGTGGAGTTGACTGATGGTGGGCATTTTAATTTTTCAAACATTTTGTATTCTTTTTCTCAATGGCCCAAAAGACTGCATTCATTTCAGGACCTAACATGTTGGATATACCTCTTGGTTTCTGAACTGCAAACCATATATACAGTTAACAATTTTTAAAAATTGCTTGGTACTTACATAATATACATCAACCACACTTCAACAAAGAAATAAAATAAAACAATTGGTTTGTACGGTGAACCTAATTTATTTGTTATGCATTAGTCTGATCTGTGAAGTCATTAGGAAACTCAGAGCTGTGAAAGTTACAGAAATAGAGGGTATCCAATGTGCTCAATCTGTTCCCAATGGTTGTATGTATTTATAATTTCCAGGGCTATTTCATCAGAATTCACAGGTTCTCAAGAGGCTCTTCTTTTTGTGCTCAGGAACATTATTCCTTAACTTGTGGAAGCATTTTGGAGAAAATGACTGCCTCTCCAGCATCCAACCTGACCCCTCAATTAAGAAAGAACCAAATAAACTTAGATTTATTTGTTGTTGTTTAGTGGCTAAGTCATGTCCTACTCTTTTGCGACCCCATGGACTGTAGCCCACCAGGCTCCTCTGTCCATGGGATTCTCAAGCAAGAATAAGGGAGTGGGTTGTCATTTCCTTCTGCTGGAGAGCTTCCTGACACAGGGTTCAAACCCGGGTCTCCTGCTTGGCAGGCAGATTCTTTACCACTGCTCCAGCGGGGAAGCACTCAACACAATACTTTTGGACAAAAAAACGAATGCAAAAATCTGTAGTACCAATCAGGTGGTACTGATGATCAGTGAACGGCTCTCTAAAGGACGATGCAGTTCTCTGAATGTTTATTCACTTCACCTGTTGATCAGAGGAATTTATTCTTCTTTCAAAAACTTTTTGAAATTTAAAAATCAAATCAGTGTCTCCTGTGGGTGCCTAGCCGAGTGACAAGCACAGCTGCCACGACTTTGGAACCACTGGCCCTCACGCTGAGCCCCGCCCCTCTGGGCAGCCAATGACTAAATACTGCCGAGCTACAGGGTGTGCGTGCTGGCCCGTCCTGCCTGACGTCTGATTCCTGGAACCGGTGACTTTTGTTGGGACACTCCCCATCAGCCTGGCAAATATTTCTCAGAACTTTCCGGATTCCGAGGCTCTTCTCTCCAATTTTTCCTTCCTTCTCTCCTTTCACAAGTTCTAGTCTGATCACAGTCTGCCTGCTCTCCCATCTATTCTTCCTCCCTCCATTCACCCTTCACAGGCTTTCCTCTAATAAAATCTCTCAGCTATCAAAGCCCATCTGAGCTTCTGCTTCTCTGAGCATCTGAACTGGTGTACCTAAGCCAGAAGGGCTTATATTTAAAGCAATAGTTCCCTGCTCTCCTGCCTTGGTTAACCCTGTCTCTGTATTTCCTCACATGGGGAGCAACTTCTATTATTTCATTTAATTTAGTTCCCTGACCAGGAATTGAATCATGTCCCCAACAGTGAAAGCAGGGAGTCTTAACCACGGGACCACCGGTCTCTGCCACACATCGACAGGAATCAAGTATAGGTATGTCCCCCTCCCTCCTGAGCTCCCCCCTCACCTCCCACCCCATCCCATCCCGGTAGGTTGTCGCAGAGCACTGGGTTGAGCTCCCTGTATCACACAGTAATTTCCCACTTGCTATCTATTTTACATAAGGCTGGATGGCGTCACTGACTCCATGGGCGTGGGTCTGGGTGAACTCCGGGAGTGGGTGATGGACAGGGAGGCCTGGCGTGCTGCGGTTCATCGGGTCGCAAAGAGTTGGACACGACTGAGCGACTGAACTGAACTGAATGTACATATTTCCGTGCTATTCTCTCAATTCATCCCATCCTCTTCTTCCCCGACTGTGTCCACAAGTTTGTTGTCTATGTCTGAGTCTCTGTTGCTTCCCTAAAAATAATTTCATTTGTACCATCTTTGTAAATTCCATATCCATGTGTTAGTATACAATATTTGTCTTCCTCTTTTTGACTTACTTCACTCTGAATAACAGGCTCTATGTTCATTCACTTCATTAGTACTAACTTAAATGCATTTTTTTTAATAGCTGAGTCATATTCCACTGTATGTATGTACCACAATTTCTGTATCCATTCATCTGTCAATGGACATCTAGGTTGCTTCCATGTTGTAGCTATTGTAAAAATGCTGGCACAAACTTTGGGGTACATGTGTCTCTTACAATTATGTTTTTATCAGGGTATATGCCCAGTAGTGGGATTGTTGGGTCATATAGTAGTTCTGTTCTTAGTTTTTTAAAGAAATCTGCATACTGTTCTCCATAGTGGCTGTATCAGTTTACATTCCCACCAACAGTGCAAGAGGGATCCCTTCTCTCCACATCCTCTCCAGTATTTATTGTTTGTAGATTTTAAAATGATGGTCATTCTGAGCTGTAAAAGGTGATACTTCATTGTAGTTTTGATTTGCATTTGTCTGAAGCATCTGCCTGCAATGCAGGAGATCCCTGGGTCGGGAAGATACCTTGGAGAAGGAAATGGCAACCCACTCCAGTATACTTGGCCTGAAGAGCCCCACAGACAGAGAAGCCTGGTGGGCTACAGTCCATGGAGTCGCAAAGAGTTGGACACAACTGAGCGACTAACACACACGCACACACACACACGCACACACAAGCATGATGAGAGAGGTTGAGCATCTTTTCATGTGTTTGTTGGCCATCTGTATGCTTTCTTTGGAGAAATGTCTGTTTAGGTCATCCACCCATTTTTTGATTGGGTTGTTTGTTTTTCTGGTAACGAGCTGCTTGTATATTTTGGAAATTAATCCTATGTCAGTCAGTTCATTTGCAATTATTTTCTCCCATTCTGAGAGTTGTTTTTTAATCTTATTTATTGTTTCCTTTGCTGTGCAAAACCTTTTAAGTTTAGGTACCATTTGTTTACTTTTTGAAATTTCCCTTACTCTAGGAGGTGAGTCCAAGAGGATATTGCTGTGATGTATGTCAGAGAGTGTACTGCTTATGTTTTCCTCTAAGATCTTTTTAGTTTCTGGCCTAGGGAACAACTTTTAAGTTTCTCTTTTTAGTTCTTTTGGCAGTTACCTCCATATCTCTAAAATAATATGTTTATGCCATATTGTTTATGATTTATTTTTCTTATTTGTTATATTTTAACGTGTTATAAATATGGGCTTTCCAGATGGCGCAGTGGTAAAGAACCTGCCTGCCAATGCAGGAGACACAAGGGACATGGGTTTGATCCCTAGATGGGGAAGATCCCCTGGAGGAGGACATGGCAACCCACTCCAGTATTTTTGCCTGGAGAATCCCATGGACAGTGAAGTCTTGTGGGTTACAGTCCATAGGGTCACAAAGAGTTGGACACAACTGAAGTGATTTAGCATGCACTCATGCAGGTATAAGTATATACATAAATATGCATACGATGTTTGTTATTTTTTATTATCATAATGTCTATGCCATATCTTTTTTCCTTTTTAGCCACTGAGATATAATTGACATACAATAAGCTGCTTATATTTAAAGTGAAAAATTTGTGTTAACATTTGTATATGCCATGACACTATCACCACAATCAAGATAGTGACCATTACCTCACACCTGAAAGTTTCTTCATGCCCCTTTAAAATCACCCTTCCCCTTCTTTCTGCAGTCCCTGATCTGCTTCTGTCACTACAGATTTGTGTTATTTTTCTATAATTTTGGATAAATGGAATTGTACAATAGGTACTACTTTTTTGTGGCTTCTTTCACTGGCATAATTAATTTGAGATTCATCCATGTAGTTGTTTGTATGTATAGTTCATTCTTTTTCATTGCTAAGTTGTGTATTCCATTGTATGAATGTAGCACAATTTATTTATTCATCATCTTTTGATGGACATTAGGAGATATTAAAAATACAGTTGCTATGAATATTTGTGCACAATGCTTCTCTGGACAAATATTTTTTTCTCTTTTCCCTCTTTCAGTGATCACTAATGTTGACTAATGTCCAATGTCTAGAGTGCCATTGTTTCATATATTTTGTCTGCTATTTTAATCCTTTCAGAGAGGATAGTAAATCTGACTCCTCTACTCCATTTGACTGGAAGTAGAAGTGTTGTATATTTCTTTAACATATTATAATCTTCCTCTAAGTGATGTTACACCATTTTATGTATAGTGTAAGAACTTCCACTGCTACTGCTAAGTTGCTTCAGTAGTGCCGACTCTGTGCGACCCCATAGATGGCAGCCCACCAGGCTCCCCCGTCCCTGGGATTCTCCAGGCAAAAACCCTGGAGTGGGTTGCCATTGCCTTCTCCATTGCATGAAAGTGAAAAGTGAAAGTGAAGTCGCTCAGTCGTGTCTGACTCTTAGCGACCCCATGGACTGCAGCCCACCAGGCTCCTCTGTCCATGGGATTTTCCAGGTGAGAGTACTGGAGTGGGGTGCCATTGCCTTCTCCAAAGAACCTCCAAGATAACTCTATTTTTTCCCTCTTGGCCTTTGTGCCATGGTTGTCATATATTTTGCTTCTACCTATTATAAATCCTTCAGTACATTACTTTTGTTTTCCTATTTCTTTACTTAACAATTTTAGATATTATCTGTTGATTTCTCTGATGATGGATATAGATTTAGCCCACTGATCTTTTATCTCTGGCCATCCTTTCTTTCACTTCATTAAGATTATACCTCTATTTTTAGATTCTTTTTATTAGTTGCCTTTGTAACTATGTAAAATATAGCTTTGTATACTCACATCCTCATGTTTATCACTGACAGTGTCTCTTAACTCTATGCTTAGTGAGGTGAACATATGAATGTTCTTACCCTTTTCTTCATTGCTGTAGGCCTTCTTATCACAATCAACTGCTTAATTTTAACTCATGATGTCAAGAAAGAAAACAGGGACCTTGTTCTGCAACCAGATCCAAGTCTTCCTTTTGTCTGGCTTGTAGGTTGATTCCAGAAGCTAAAAATTGACCAACAGTGTTTACAACACTATGACTATGTAAAGATTGGTCACAGCTCAGCTACACAGTATACTGTGATTGCATATCCTTTTTAGTAGTTGTGTGTTTCTTGGAATTTCTAATTGTTTCCTCCTCCCCATTCCATTTCCTGCATTGCTGACCTTTCTTTTTTTACAACTTTATGTTCAACTTCTTAAAGATAGTATCAAATCTGTGAGTTCATTCTGCTTATATACATTCTTTTCCTAGACACCTGTCTTTTGGAGGCCCCTTCCACCAGCTCCAGATTGGACTCTTATGCCCTATGCTATGCTATGCTAAGTCACTTCAGTCGTGTCCAACTCTGTGCAACTCCATAGACAGCAGCCCACCAGGTTCAGCCATCCCTGGGATTCTCCAGGGAAGAACACTGGAGTGGTTTGCCATTTCCTTTTCCCTAGATTTGATGAAAAGCTGTCACCCCTAAGTCTTCTTTCCATTTTCTTTCTGATTGGCTTAATTATTTCTTGAACTTCCCTTTTTTGGTTTACTCTCTTACTTTGGTGGAACACTTCCATAGAAAGGGCATGTGGGAGGTAAATGTATTGAGTTCTTCCATGACATAGAATATCTTTACTCTCAAATTTTCTCTCTGAATTTCAAAGTGTTCCATTTCTCATAGCATACAGCATTGCTAAAGAGTAGTTTGATGCCATTCTCAATTAAAAAAAATACAATTTGTTTTTTCTCTCTGAAAAGTTTTTGGATGTTAAAAAACTTTGATGTTCTGAAATTTTAACATTCTATGACTGTCAGTCATTTTTCATTCAGTGTTTCTGGCATTGTAGTATTTTTTCCCTCCTTCTTTCTTCAATCTAAACACTCAATGTTTTTCAGCTGAGAAATCTTTATTATTTCTTTCTTTATATTCTCCTCTCATTTTGTCTGCTCTCTCTGGAGCTTCTATTCATTGGACATTAGCCTCCTGGATTATACTTCATAATTTAGTCTTTCATATTTTCAATCAATCCTTATTTTCTACTTCCTTGGAAACTTCTGCTTAAACTATCATATTTTTAATTTCAAAGAACTCTTATTCATTCTTGGGCCATTCCTTTTTTATAGCATCCAGTTCTTGAATTATAAACTTAGCTTTTTTTCTTTCTGAGGATACTTTATAGTTAAAATATTTTATACTGAATGTTCTTAAAATGTGCAAGTTTGTGTATGTGGACAGTGAGTCTGAACACATCCATGGACATACATTTCTTAAGTGTTGGCATTTGTAATCATCTAGCAAGAGACATTATTTTCTTCTTGGTAGATGTAAATTTCAGTATGAGCTGAGTTTTCAAAATATGGCATGTACATATTCAGAGTATGTATTTCCTCACCGAACTAGACCAGGTACTGCATTGAATTAGTCTCAGTGAAAGTTGTTTTGCTCCTTTCAAAAGTTTTGGGGGGAGTCTTTTCCTTTTTATTGTACATTTAGTCTGCATGTTAGTAACTCATCTGGGTCCAAATAGCCAGTATTGGAGTAGTGTTTGATTGGAGCAAAGTGGGGAGATTTAGTAGCCAGGACAGAAGTTTTGAAAGAGTTTGGAAGTTGACTGGTGTAGTCCCTTAGAAAACTCTTGAAATGTGGGTGCCGTGGGAGGAGGCGGGTGAAGGTCACTATCTTGGTATTTTGCCCTTCCTCCCTCTACCTTTCTTCTAAACAGACTAGTTGGGTGATCTGATTGCATGGTTATTCCGTTTTAAGAGTAAACGTGGATTGACAAACTGTGCATCAAAATGTTAGCCATGTTTATTTCTGGATTTCAGGATGTGAGACATTCTATTTCCTTTTTGTTTTGAAGTACATATTTGTATTTCTAAATTTTCTACAACAAGCACAATTACTTCTGTAATAAGAAAATATTGGTGGAATAGTGGTAAAGAATCTTCCTGCCAATGCAGTAGGCACATGAGATGTGGGGTTTGATCCTTGTGTTAGGAAGAGCCCCTGGACTAGGAAATGGTAACCCACTTCAGTATTCTTGCCTGGAAAATTCCATGGACAGAGGAGCCTGGCAGGCTACAGTCTAGGGGATCACAAAGAGTCAGACACAACTGAGCACACACACACACATACACACAATAAGAAAATAATTTATTTTTCAGTCTTATTATGTAAGGCTTTCTTCTGAATCTTCACTTGCTATGTTTACACCCATGGTGGATTTATGTTGATGTATGGCAAAACCAATACAGTATTGTAAAGTTAAAAAAAAAATAAATAAATAAATAAAAATAGCAGAAAAAAATAAAGTAAAAAAAAAAAATTTAAACCCAGGACTGATGGCTATACCTAAGCTGGAAAAACTGAATTCTGCTTGGCTTGAGCCAACATCCTTAGACCAAATATGTCATGAAGAAGAGTGAGTGGGGGTGAGAATGATGAGAGGATACAGGGAAGGAGGTGGGAGAAGAGAGGAGAAGGGCCTTCAGTTGTATTCTGCCTTTCTCAAAGCTCACAAATAATGGAGGTGTGACTTTGGGGAAAAAAAAAAAAGAAACAGCCTGGATTTGCAAATGGAATATAATTGAAATTGGACATCTAAACTTTGAGGCTCACTGTGGTGCGTGCCAATGAGCTAGGTTTCTTGACCTGGTATAATACTTCGGAAGTAAGTTACCCATGTGATTGGATGGTATGTGTGTCCCTAACCGCCCATTTAAACAGGCAATTTTCAGGTCACCCATGCCACCCAAGCAGTCTCTGCTTTCAAGAGGGGTTTTGAGAGGAGGCTGACTTCTCCCTACTGAATATCTATTCATCTGTAAATCAATAAATGCAATGGGACCTGTACTTAAGTTTTTACAGAGGCCAGACTTTTAAAATGCTGTCAAGACTGAACAGAATGTATAAACTACATCATCACAAAACTGCATTCATGAATAATCTAGGATGTGAACTAAAAGTAAAAGTTTGATGGATTCTCAAGAGGATGAAAGCAAAACATTGGGAACTGAGTTTTTACATTTTTCCCCTTTGTTGAAAGAAGGATCAGTGTTACCCATCAGAGAAAGTTCTCTCTTTTGTAAAGATGCTTACAGTTCAGGGATTTGCAACTCTTGGCATTATTAGAAAACACTTAGTTTTCACTTTCATGCATTGGAGAAGGAAATGGCAACCCACTTCAGTGTTCTTGCCTGGAGAATCCCAGGGACAGCAGAGCCTGGTGGGCTGCTGTCTATGGAGTCGCTGAGAGTCGGACACGATTGAAGCGACTTAGCAGTAGCAGTAGCATTGGTTTTAAATCTTGTACCTTGAGGGCTTGTTGGGCTACATTTCAGTCTGTTTGAACCACCAACCATTAACTGGCCTCAGAGATTTATTTTAAAATTGTAACTCTAGAATATTTTAAAAGACTCTGAACCAATCTCTGTTTCAGAAAGGTCAAATTCCAGAATTGCAAAATTCAAGCTACAGTCTTTTATTGTACTTTTGAGTTAGTGATAATTACCAGAAATGAATTAACAATACCTAGTAATTAATCAAAGGAAAATGTATGACATACCTCTCAAATTGAGTCATTTTCAAGCTTATGATGAGCACAATGATTCTCTGTCTCCTGTCCTATCTTCTTTTGTATTATCAATGTTGAGAACTGGCACATCTTTCATTTTGCTGTATTCTAAGATCAAGAACTGAAATCACCCCTACCTCTCCTCAGCTACTCCCAAAAACACCTATACTGGAACAGCAGTGTTTTTACCAACTTATTTTTAAGGATGGGTCACCTTGGTATAACAAAATTTTAAGATGTATAATACCATTAGCTAATGCGTGCTGCAGTCCATGGGGTGGCAAAAATCGGACATGACTTAGCGACTGAGCAACAACAGCAAATGTTTTTGAGTGTTTATGCTGTTCCAGTGACTATTGTTAAGTGTTTGACCTGTGTTAGCTAATTTAATCTTCAGAACAACCTGATCAGGTAATGTGGTTATGAGTTGAATTGTGTCCCCCTTCTAGTGATACATTGAAATCCTAACCACCCCCTACAACACCTCAAATGTGACCTTCTTTGGAGATAAAATCTTTATTGAGGTTATCAAGTCACAATGAAGTCATTAGAGTGGGCACTAACACAGTGTAGTGTCCTTATAGAAAGGAGACATTTGAACAGAGACAGATACACAGAGAAAGACAGCGTGAAGAAACACAGGGAAAAGGCAGTTATCTATTAGCCAAAGAGAATACAGCCTTCCCTCACAGCCTCCAGAGGAAACCAATCCTGTTGACACCTTGATTTTCGGTTTTTCCAGCCTTCACAACTCTTAGACAATAAATTTGTGTTGTCTAAGCCACTCATGTTTGTGGCATGCTTTATGGCAGCCCTGGCAAATGAATACACTGTCACTATTATTATCACTCCCATTTTATGGTTAAGGACACTAAGGGGCAGAGAGGTTCAGTAACTGGCCCAAAGTTGTTCACCTGGTAAGTGGAATAGGGGCCCAGACAGTCTCGCTCCAAAGAGTCTGTTCTTGTAAATAGATAAGATAGTCAAGCTTTCTGAATTCAGTTATTGCAGACAATGCTCTTGGTTTCATTGCTCCTTGGCCACCTCCTTCCACACAATGCAGGGTAGCCTTATGATGAACCAATGATTAAGGAGCACGTCAAGTGAAACAAGGGCTTCCCTTATGGCTCAGCGGTAATGAATTTGCCTGCTAATGAAGGAGATGTGGGTTCGATATATGCATGGGAAGACACCCCTGGAGAAAGAAATGGCAACCCACTCCAGTATTCTTGCTTGGTAAATCCCACGGACAGAGGAGACTGGTGAGTTATACTCCAAGGGGTTGGAGAGAGTCAGATACGACTTAGCAACTGAACAACAACAAAGTGAAACAAAATAACATAACAACAAGCACAAAAAGAATAATAAGCCCTTGTACTGAGCACTAATTACGAGCCAGATGTCATTCCAGCAACTGATTCTATTATAAAGAGTTTGGGTCTGTACCTCAGGAGCCTGGGATCAGTGGGGGAGGCTGCCTGAAGGCCCAGAATCAGGGGATCCTACTGAGGCAGGGGTGGAAAACATGTATACATCTGGATCTTAGTCACATTTGACCTTCACAGTATTGGCTAACACTGATTGTTGTTGTTGTTCCGTTGCTCAATCGTATCCAGCTCTTTGAGACCCCATGGTCTGCAACATGCCAGGCTTTCCTGTCCTTCACTATCTCCTGGAGTTTGCTCAAACTCACGTCCATTGAGTTGGTGATGCCATCTAACCATCTCATCTTCTCGCCCCCTTCTCCTCCTGCCTTTAATCTTTGCCAGCTTCAGGCTCTTTTCCAAAGAATTGGCTAACACGGATAATCAGCAACTTTCTAATATATTCAGGATTTCTATCTTATCTTTTAAAAAAGTCCAAGAATCTGGCAGTACTAAGCCAGTATTACTATAGGGGCTGTCACCTTGTTATATTAGGGGACACCTCTCTGCTGTGATAACAATAGACCTGATCATGTAAACAATCAACTTGGCAAAACTTTGTTTCTTAGTTTCACATCAAAATCTACCTGTTGATGTAATTTAGGCAGCTCTTTTTAAGTGTGACCCAGGGATCCAGCTTCTTCTAGCTTATGGTTCTGCCATGTCCATTGCATCATTGCATGGCTCCTAAGATTTCCCCGAAAAAAGAGTGCAGGATTGAACAAGAACTTTTTCATGGGTGAGGCATGGATATAGCATTCATTCCTTCTGTCCACATGATGCTAGTCAGAACTCAGTCACATGGCCCCACCTAATTACAAGGTAAACTGAGAAATACAGTCAAGCAGGAAGGAAAGGAAATAGTTTGGTAACTGCACAGTAAGCACAGATGTGTTCTCCAGTTTACCATAGTTCCCACTCAGCCTTCTTTGCTGGCTTGTTATCTATCTGACATCTGTGGACATTGGGGTTTGCAGACTTTGATTTAGGCATTGAGAGTTGTAGTGGAAATTACCCAAGTTTGGAATTACAGAGGACTATGTTAGAAAATTTGTTGGCCATGGTATTGGTTAAAATAATGGTGCCTTAAAGACACAGCAAAACACAGGTAAGCTTAAATGAAATAGAAGTTTATTTCTCTCTCACTTAAAAGGCTAATTTGGTAGATGATCCCAGGATGGAGGGCAACTCTAATCCATGAAGTCATTCAGGAGCCCAGGTTCCTTCTGTCTTGTTGCTCTGCCATCTCCTGAGGTGTTAGTCTGGTCCCTGTGATTGGAAATGGTCCATCATCACCACTGGTGGGAAAAAGAAAAAAAAGGGACTGGAGGGCATGACCTGGAAATTAATAACATCCCTCCTTGCCACTCATATCCCACTATGATATGGACCACAAAGCTTTAGAGAAGTCTGGAAAATGTGACCTTCTGCTGGCCAGCCACATGCCAAGCATAACTTGGGAAATTATTAAGAGAAGAATGCCTCTGCTGCTGCTAAGTCGCTTCAGCCATGTCCGACTCTGTTGCAACCCTATAGATGGATACAGGAGGTCAACTATCAGTAGACCAGTCACTATTAGTGTGGCTTTAGAAAAATACTTGATCGCTCCATGCCCCTTTAATTTGTTTCTTGATCTGTAAGAAAGTGATAAAAGGACCTTCCTGTATGAGTTAAGAAAATGTTTAGTTACAATTAACAGAAAACTTACCCACAGCAGATTAAACAAATAGAACTTTAATTTTCTTATATAACAAATGATCTGAAGGTAGGTTTTTAAATAGGTTGATGTTTAGGAAAATATTTATGATTTTTTTTTTTGGTCTTTTTTTTATGGGACCAACCAAGAGAGTTGCTCGAAGGCAAGAACAATGGGAAAGAGGACAGCACTATCTGCAGCTTTTACATTAATCAAGATTAGCAAAAATCTTACCAAGCTCCAGTGTTTTCAGTGAGTGACAAATGCATATGATCTCAAAACAATTACTTAATTGTTCTGAACCTCAGTTTTCTAATTTATTTATATCAGATGATAATACCTTTCTCATGGGGATGCTGTGAGAATCAATGAAATAATATTTTTAACATGTTTGGAACACTTCCTGGTATACAATATGTGCTCAACCAAGGAAAGGAATTGTTATCCGAGAAAACAGAAAGAACATCAGCTTTGACAGGTCTATGTTGGAACCCTGACTCCAATCCATGTGACTTTAGGTTGTTTACCCTCTTTGAATCTGTTTCCTCTTCTTGAAAATTGGGGATAATAATACCTTCTTTATAGAGCTGTTGTGAAGATTAAGTGGAATTATAGATGCTAAGCACTTGGCTCAGAAGAGCAATTCTTTCAAAGTTTAATCAGGAGCCACCCTGAATTTACGTGGGGTGATTAGGAGACACCTGGATATCTTGGGTGTGTATGGCTGGGCTAGCTTCTTCTGGGGCACGACAGCAGATTGGGGCCAGGTAACCATGATGAGAAGAGCATAGCCCCAACACGGAGGCATGACTGAAAAGTGGGAAAGTCAAACGCAGGTCTGGTCTGTCAAAGAAGAAGAAGTCTACTGGGCATATACTCAGAGAAAATCATAGTTCAAAAAGACACATGCACCCCCAATATTTATTGCAGCACTATTTACATTAGCCAGGACATGAAAGCAACCTAAATGTCCATCAACAGATGAATAGATAAAGAAGATGTGGTGCATATATACAATGGAATATTACTCAGTCATTAAAAGGAATCGGTCATTTGTAAATGAAATTGGGTCATTTGTAGAGATGTGGATGGACCTCGAGACTGTCATACAGAGAGAAATAAGTCAGAGAGAGAAAAATAAATAGCATGTATTAACTCATATATCTGGAGTCTAGAAAAATGGTACAGATGATCTTATTTGCAAAGCAAAAGTAGAGACACATAGGGAACAAACATATGGATACTAGGGGGAAAGAAGGGGTGAGAGGATTTGGGAGATTGGGATTGACACATATATACTATTGGTACTATGTAGAAAATAGATCATTTACGAGAACTTCCTGTGTAGCACAGGGAACTCTACTCAGCACTCTGTGGTGACCTAAATGGTAAGGAAATCCAAAAAAAGAGGGGATATATGTATACATATAGCTCATTCACTTTGCTGTATGGTATAAACTAACACAACATTGTAAAGCAACTATATTCCAATAAAAATTAATTAAAAAAAATTTTTTAAAGGTAGAAATCTAGCATCCAATTAACCCTCTGCTTTGCTCAAGGCAGAGACTGCTATCTAGGTAAGCTTGAACAGGATTGGTTACCTGATTAAACAGGAGGCTGGACTTTTCTCAACCAGACAGCAGTGGTGAGCTCTGATGGCCTGGAGATGACTGGCAAACCCTGATAGGGTCTTGCAAGCAGAGGGCCCAGGGCAAGGCTCCGGGGGAAACCTTTGGCAGGGTGGCCAGGTTGCTGTGTTGGGGCAGGGGATGTGACTGAGGTATGCCTCAGGAATTACGAGGAGATGGGAGGTCATGACTGACTGTAAAGACTTCATTTGCTGGGGGCAAATTTGACCAACTAAAGAAAGAGGCCCTCCCTCCCCATAACTCCAGGGAGGAGCTTATTGGGGAAAGAGATATTAAAGGGGCAAGACTAAATATAGTCAGTGTTTATCCCACCCAGTCAGCTTCCTTTCTTTCCTTCCTTCTTTCTAACACCTTTATTGGTATATCATTTATGTACCATAAAATTCATTCATTAAAATGTACAATTCAACAGTTTTTAGTATTTCAGAGTTGTGCAACCAATACCACTATCTAATTCCAGAGTATTTTCATCACTCCAGAAAGAAAACCTGTACCTGTCAATAGTCACTCCCTATTCGCTTACCCACGCCTCAGCCTGGGAACTATTAACCTGCTTTTTGTATCTATGGATCTGCCTATTCTGGATAATTCACAGAAATGGAATCAAACAATATATGGTCCAGCATGACTCGCTTCTTTCACTTAGCATAATGCATTAAAGGTTCATTCATGTTTAACACCTATCAGTATTTCATTCCTTTTTAATCTTGAATAATTTCCCCTTGCATAAATATACTGCATTTTATTTGTCCACTTAACAGTTGATGGACAGTTAGGGTTTTCCACTCTTTTTGGTGATTACGAAGAACACTGCTATGAACATTCATGTGTAAGTTTCTATGTGGACATATTTTCATTTCTCTTGGTAATAGAACTGCTGGGTTATATGGTACCTCTACATTCAGTCTTCTGAGGTACTGCCAGAGTGTTTTCCACAATGGCTGCACTATTTTGCATTTTCACAACTATATATGAAAATTGCGATGTCTCCACATCTCTACCAAAACGTTATTGTCTGTCTTTTTAAAAACTAACTTTTATTGGAGTATAGTTGATTTATAATGTTGTGTTAGTTTCTGATGTGCAGCACAGTGTATCAGTTATACGTATATCCATTCTTTTTTAGATTCTTTCCCCATATTGTCATTACAGAGTATTGAGTAGCGTTCCTTGTGCCATACAGTAGGTTCTCATTAGCTACCTATTTTATAAATAATAGTGTGTATATGTCAATCCCAATCTCCTAATTTATCCCTCACTTTCACTTTTCTCCTTTGCAACCATAAGTTAGTTTTCCTCATATGTGACACTCTGTTTTGTAGATAAGTTCATTTGTACCATTTTTAAAAAAGATTTCACACATAAGCAATATAATATGATATTTGTATTTTTCTATCTGATTTACTGTCTGTCTTTTTAAATTAGTGGTTCCAGAGTGTTACTTCCTAGCTGTTTTTGATTTGCATTTCTCCGATGCCTACAGATGTTGAGCATCCCTACCTTTTCTTAAGCAAATGGAGATCCTTCTGTAGGAAATGCATGGAGATTAAGCAGCTTTTGAGGGAGGGAGGGGATGAGCCCCACTGCAACTCAGAATGACTTCTGAGACAAAACTTGTGCTCAGTTATTCAGAGAAGAACCAAGAAGAATGGGAAAGGGGGTGTTCTGAGTCCACTGACAATTTGCTTCTGGTTTCCCAACTTGGATTACAGAGATTGTTTTCTCTCCCAGAGTTGAAAGATGGAGGCCCTGCTCTAAGTGGAAAGTTGCTCTAAAAGGCAAGATGGTTAATATAGCCAAATATTCAAAAGTGTTAAGGCTGCTCCATTTGACTTTGCTGGAAACAAGTTTTATGAACAAGGCCAGGAATTCATCAGGTGCCTCAGCAAGCCTTAGGCAAAAAAGATTTAGTGTTTAGAGCTCTGGTTTCCAGCCTCTTGCTGAGTTCTCCTTTCCATGAGCACAAACTGGTAATTAAAGACCCCAGATGGGTGGAAGTAAGTGAGCAAAGAGTTTCATGGTCATTTCTGTAGAACTAGATGGAACTGCTTCCTCTTCCTCTAGTACCAAGGTCATCAGCAGGCTGCCTCATTCCATGCCCTACCCTCCCACCCCCTTCCTGCAGGAGAGAAAATGAGCTCTGTGAGCTCTAGTGAGCTCTGTTTTAAAAAGCACTAGTGAGCTCTGTTTTTAAAAAGCACTAAACCCACCACTGCCTCCTCCCCCACAATTCCCACTTTTTCTCCTCTCTAACTATAAAACAAGGTAGTAGGCCTGAGATCTTTGGAAATCTTAAGTGCTCTTCATGAGGAATTCTCTTTGGGCTAGTTTCAGAAACTAGAAAGAAAAAAAAAAAAAAAAATCCTCCCCCTCTGCCTGGGAAGAATAGGGAAAAGATGAGACTGTCTCCTTACACCCTGGCAGGGAGAACTCCTCTGGAAGAAGCAATAACTCATGGCTTGGCTGGCTGTTCTTTGAAGTGGGAGAACCTGGTATTTTCAAGAAAAACCACCACTATTTCAAACAGTATTCTAATAGCCCTCTGGTGGGGAGGTGGGTGGGGAGCATGGGAACTGGTTTGCAGAGGGAACAGTCAGTTGTCTGAAAGATCTGCTCCTTTGAAATGCCTGAAGTTATTTTCCTCAAGGAACGAATGGCTAAGTGGAATCTGGCTTTCAGATTTTCAGCAACTTTTGTAGCTTGAGTGAAGACCACTCCACTCATGTACTTAAATAATAATCTGTAAGGTATATTGCATTCTGTGTCTGTTCTGGGTAAGTTCCCAGCCATGAAAGGCATGAGTCATGCTCTGTGGAGAAGGGAGTTGGCTCTATCTCTCATTTTGTTGGTCAAAGATGAGGAATGAAGGTAGAAGGGATGATTCTAAAAGTCAGGAAAGGAAGTTAAACACATACATATGTTGCAATATAGGACCAAGAGATGTACTGATGTGCTTTTTTGTAACTTGGAATGAAAATTTGGTTGTGGCGAATAAAAGAGGACAGGAAAAGAGCTTTCTTCTGGAGTGTTCTTGGGTGGGTGGGAGATGGGTAGAGGGGAAGACCAATGGTATCAGGAGAACATATCTTTGTGCTGATGACTGGTATTCTGATGGAGAAATGAATTGTACCATTTCTAGACTAGCTCCAAAGGTATAAATTTTCCTAGGACCAAGAAGTTGTTTTAGTCTAAAGAATTTTTTAAATTGCATGTTATTTTTTTTCCACAAATCTTCCCCAAACACTAACAGTTGACTATTCACTTCTCTTTTTGGGGTGAAGGGATAGAAAAAGAGAGAGAAGAGGCAGTGGAGAAGCTGCGACCAACTTGTCATCCTGGTGTGATCTAGGAATCCAGAAATCAAAACTTTCCTGGTCATCAGTCTATTATAATTAGTCCTTTTGGATTCTTAGAAGGATTAAGAAAATTTACATAAAATTTTTTCTTCATCAAACTCACCCTGTTAATCTCCTTGCTGGAGGAAATCCATAGTCTCACTGAAAGTTAATGAGCTCTTAAACTGAAAACTGGAGTGTGTGTAACATATTTGTAGCATTTAGCATAATTATGTGGGAGGTTAGAATGCTGCAACTATACTGGTTATTTAAAAATAAAACTCTTTACATGCCAAAATTGATATAAAAGCATTCCTCTGCATGAATAAGAAAATAAACACAATATTCTGGAAGAGGCTGTATAATCTTCTGGTAAAGAATTACCTCACTGAAGAGAGATATTAATGTATATATTACATCTTCCATGGAAATCTAAGACAATTTGTTTGACAAATGAGATTTGGAAAATTAAATAATTTGCATAATTATTAACAGAGACTTAAAAATCATAAAAAGATATATTAAGTTGCTTATCTATATCTATTATACAGTTAGAGACTGTAGTTTTAAAATCAAAAGCTGGGCACATCTGCCGGGGTCCGCTGGCTCCCGGCACACATCACTGGTTTTTCATGCTTTGCTTGAGTGCCTACAGTGTGCCAGGTACTGTACTAGTTTCTGGGTCTATAATGATGAAGTACAGAGTCATTCAGGGGTGAAAAGAGAGCAGAATTTTTTAAGTGTAAACTGCCCCAGAAAATAGATGACTGATTGCTGTAATTACACATCGTGACTTGTTGGATGCTGCAAATTTTGCTATGTCCCTTGACTGAATTTAATGAGTAACTTTTTTCATGTGACAAAATATCAGTTTTATACATAGGTTTCCACAGGTGGTTTATGGGCTTTCATTAATCTCTAGTCCCTGAAGCTTGCAATTTAGGAATGGCTTACATTCCACAAGTTTGTTTACAAGTCACTTGTTTGGTGGTTGGTTTCCAAAGCCAATCAGTGAAAACCTATTTAATCTAAAAAAATACCTGTAACAAAGCACCAGTCATATAATTAAAACTAACCACTAGGTTTAGCACTGCATTGCAGGGTGAGGGCATGCAAAGTTCAGTTTGTGGTTCTCGAAGCACTTTTTCCTAGAAGGGGCAGGCAGAGGAGTGGGAATGTTTCCCTAATTCCAAGGAAACAGAGGGAGGAATCACCCAAATAGGGGCAGGGCTGGGTTTTGTGATGGTCCAAGGTTATAGCATATGGAGGCCTTCTCTAAGAAAAAGAATACACCATTATGAAGATTGAATTAGCCATGGGACCTCAGAAGGGAGCCGTGTGAGGACCCCTGGAGATTAAACTTCACCGGCATCCCAGTAAATCTGCGCCTATACCTCTGAGTCTTCCCTGGTGGCTCAGATGGTAAAGTGTCTGCCTGCAATGCGGGAGACCAGGTTCTATCCTTGGGTTGGGAAGATCTCCTGGAGAAGGAAACGGCAACCCACTCCAGTACTCTTGCCTGGAGAATCCCACGGGCGGAGGAGCCTGGTAGGCTACAGTCCACCAGGTCGCAAAGAGTTGGACACAACTGAGCGACTTCACTTTATACCTCTGATAGATCTGGCCAGGGGTAGCAATTGATGGATGGGATGTTGGACAGAGGAGGTGAAGATGGGTGGGGAGCAGTTAAAGGACGAAGATGGATAGACCGCAGGACCTTCACAAATAGGACATTTTTTGACACCTGGGGTTTTTGTTCCTGGGGTTTCCCCGGTGACTCAGTGGTAAAGAATCCTCCCTCAATGCAGGAGACGCAGGAGACTCATGGGTTCAATCCCTGGGTTAAGAAGATCCCCTGGAGGAGGGCATGGCAATCTGCTCCAGTATTCTTGCCGGAGAATCCCACTGGCCGAGGAACCTGAGGGGTTACAGTCCACAGGGTTGCAAAGAGTCAGACACGACTGAAGCAACTTAGCATGCACACACGTTTCTGTTCCTGTGTCAGGGATAGTGTGGATAGTTGGAGCTAAGGGCAACTTGTTGGAGGGACAGACCTTTGGGGTGGCAGCAGGAGGACATTAACAGGGTCAGTAATAGAGCTGGCAGCACTGGTTCAAAGGCTAAGAGTAGAGGGATGGGCACGGGGGACAGATTCTATGAATGAAATGGGCCAAGGGGCAGGAGGGCAGATTCTCGCCGTGTTATCTGATTTGGAGGTAGAAAGATTGGGTCAGCAGTAAGACAGGGATTGTAAGGGAAGAAGGGAAAATACATTCTCACCTATGGCAAGTGGAGGAAAGAAGCGACAGAGGCAGGTGTGGTGAGGAAGGGCGCGGTCCCACCAAGTCCAGAAGGGCAGTGCTATGAGAGCCATGTGTAAGTCAGAAGCCTTGAGTTAGGCACTGCCTTTCGTTATGAGAACTGATAAGGCTTGTACCAGGCCAGAAGGGAATTTGGGTAACGAATGAATTGAGAAAACCCAATCATTTACAGCAATTTGTTAGCACATGCTCGTGATCCTATAAATCATGTGTAGTAGGTAGGCTTAGGTTAAACATTAGCAAGTAACCTGTGGAGATAAGAGATAGGCCCATGATCTTTAAATAAAGGCCACTGGCTTTGTCACTTCCCAAGGAACAGGTGAAATGGGATTTTGATTTCTTATGCTACACCAGCTGGAAACGAAGCCAGCTGAGAAAGGGAAAGTCTGTATTTGAGCACCCTGTAGTCATTTCCCCTCTGAAATCTCTCACAAGGAGAAGCTCTGATTCTGAATTTCCATAGCTCAGTTAAAGCATGAAGGCTTCTGACCAGAGAGGTTTCCACATTTAATGCCTTGTGTTCTGGCTCTGAACAGAATGTGGAGGCTGTTGTTGCTAAGTGTGTGTCTACAAATAGTGTCATTGAAAAAGCCATTATGGCATTGGGCAATGATAAAGAATGGCTGTTGTGAAACCTAAGGGTGGAGTGCAAAACATGACATGCTCCATGTGTCTGGAGTTCTGCAATCTGAATCCAAGATCATATATTATAGGAAAGAATCCTGAGGGCAAGTGATTGCAAAGCGGAAACTAGAAAACGCGTACTTCTGAAGAACATCAGCAGGCTCTCTGAACAGAAAAACAGAAGCCATTCCATGTTTTCCCAAGAGGGAATTTAATACAGAGAATTGGTTCCCTAGGAAATGAAGGGCTGAGAAGCCAAACATGGAATCCAGAAAGGAATTCCAGAGTTGAGCAACAGTAGGAAGCTGCTCCTAGCTTAATGCTGGAGGGACCATAGGAGGAAGTGGCATTATCAGAGCCCAGATCAGGGTCTTCCAGTGGGAACCAGAACCATAATAGAGGCTTTGCAATTGGAGCTGAGACCATATAACTAATGCTGCAAATAGAAAAATACCCTAGTTATTTCCTTCCTTCATCCCTCATTCTAGTGTCCTTGACCTCCATTGGCTGAACCTAGTTGGAAACTGGAGGTCAAAGAAATCTGGGAAAGGTCGTTTCCAACACCTAAGATGGACTGCTGGGTTTCCATGAGAGGAGACTGAACGTGGATGGCACCATCACAAAATAGCTGCATTTTGTATAATGCAGGGTGTTACCAACCATCGTGGAATTAGGAAGCCCTCATATTATCAATGCTGCATTAGTTTCATAAAGTGACTAGAGAATGTCACCACATCCTCAATAAAATGTTTGAACTTAACTTTCATTATTTTTAATATAAAAATTATTTGTGTGTAGGTCAGACAGACATGTGAAAGATAATTCAAAAGTTACCTAAGAATTGGTGGTGAAAAGTCTCAGTCACTCCTCACCAACCCTAGCCACCTGATTCTCTTACCCAGAGGCAACTTCCCTGGCCAGTTTTTTCGTGTGTATCTGTTTATGTATCTATACATCTTTATGTACATTTATATCTATGTCCACCTCATGCAAGTGCTGACTCACAGGAAAAGACTCTGATGCTGGGTGGGGTTGAGGGCAGGAGGAGAAGGGGATGACAGAGGATGAGATGGCTGGATGGCATCACGGACTCGATGGACGTGAGTCTGAGTGAACTCCGGGAGTTGGTGATGGACAGGGAGGCCTGGCGTGCTGTGATTCATGGGGTCACAAAGAGCTGGACATGACTGAGTGACTGAACAGAACTGAACAGATATCTATGTCTACCTATATCTATGTCTTTACCCATATCCATATCTTAACCTATACCTCTTTTTTCTATATATGAAAGATGCATAATTCCCCACATGCAAATGGTAACATACACTATGCATGCTCTAATGACCTATACTTTAGCACCAGTTGGCACCTGCTAATTTAATACTGAAAATATTTATTCTCTTAGGAAATAAAATGGGTGTGCCCATTGGGTCAGACGTGTGCCCTGATGATGAAGAGCTATAAATCATAAGGCTTGCAGACACCCAATGTTCAACTAGTCATGCAAAGAATTCTCCAAGGCAGTAATTCAGCAGAAGCTTTGTCATGTCTGTCAGAATGATTCAAGGGGTTGGAATGACTCACCGGGGCTTGAGTTAAATAATCTTGGCTTAACCATATCACTTGGAGCAAAGGTAAGTTGAAGACTGAAATCCTGGTAACTCAGTATCTCATCTGGACACCAGCAGAAGAATTCTCTGCCCAGCAACAGTTTCAGGGTAAAAAAAAAAACAAAAAACCCTTGATGTCTCATACTGTTCAGCAAGATAATGTCCACGTGGGTTATAGAATTTACATTTTGGTATCTATGTATGCACAC
This sequence comes from Aepyceros melampus, assembly GCA_006408695.1. Taxonomy (NCBI): domain Eukaryota; kingdom Metazoa; phylum Chordata; class Mammalia; order Artiodactyla; family Bovidae; genus Aepyceros; species Aepyceros melampus. The sequence goes on along the minus strand of SJXQ01009762.1, from coordinate 453,851 downwards.
ATACAAATACATGTACATATAGTCATACATATTGCATACATATACTTGAAAGAAATATATTTGAAAATTTCTCACATCTCTAGAGTAAGGATATCTTTATAAGCTTAGAAATGATAAATCACAAAGACAAAGACATATTGAGTTTATTATAAAAATATTACTACATTCTGCATATAGAAATGTGAGAACACAAAAATGCAACACACTGGGAAAATACTTTTAATGAATGTGGCAGATAAAAGGACACTATCTTAGTTATTTAACACATTCATATGAGGTCATATAGTGTGGTGAGAACAAGAGCCTTAGACCTGATGTTGGACTTCCCATAATGCGAAACTATTTAGGTCTTAGTTTCCTCATCTATGCTTCCCTGGGGGCTCAGATGGTAAAGCATCTGCCTCCAGTGCGGGAGACCAGGGTTCGACCCTGGGTTGGGAAGATCCTGTGGAGAAGGAAATAGCAACCCACTCCAGTACTCTTGCCTGGAAAATCCCATGGACAGAGGAGCCTGGTAGGCTACAGTCCATGGGGTCGCAAAGAGTTGGACACGACTGAGCGACTTCACTTGATAATTCTTCACCTATAAAATAGTGGCAATAATAATACTTATTGGGGCTTTGTGAGCTTGAAATATGAGATGTCTGTATAGTACTCAGTAGGATTTGCTATTATTGTTTTTCACACAAAAAATTGTTAAGTAAACAGAAAAAACTAAATGGTCAATTCACTAGATGCAATTAACAAATCAATATAAGAGAAATGTTCAAATTTATATTTTTCCCCCCAAAATACATTAACTTTTACCAAAGTAGTTTAAAAAATTAATACCCAATGCTAATGAAGATGGAATAAAACCAAAACATTTTTATTTGATGGCAATAATATTAGAACTATCCTTTGAAAAATTGACAGTATATATTATGAGTTATAAAATGTTTAAATTCTTGTTTAATTTGATGTTTACTACTTAGATAAAGATATAATTCAGAGAGATAACATGTTATAAACTTAATTTTTTTTGCACTATTCATGAGAACCCTATAAAGTCCAAAGCAGCCAATCTGTTTGTTTATATTCTGGTACAATGATCAAATGTAAATGAATTAATACCAGATGATAGCTATCTGCAGCAAAATGGCAATTAATAGACTATAGTTATGTGCATGCATGCTCAGTCCCTTCAGTTGTGTTCAGTGACCCTATGGACCATTGCCCCCAGGCTCTTCTGTCCAAAGGATTCTCCAGGCAAGAATACTGGAGTGGGCTGCCATGCCCTCCTTCCCAATCCAGGGATCTCTTCCCAATCTCTTCCTAATCCAGGAATCAAAACTGTGTCTCTTATGTCTCCTGCATTAGCAAGTAGGTTCTTTACCACTAGTGCCACATGGGAAGCCCACAGTTATGTACTTTATACTAAAAATTTTAAATTAGATGATCATGTATAGACATTCTTATATAATTTGCAATTTTGTATGCTTTCCACATAATTAGGCCCTTATTAAAAGCCTAGAAAACAACACAGAAAATAAAAATAGTTGTTTGTGCTATAAATAAACCAGATTACTAATAAGGACCTAGTGAATAGCACAAACAATGCTACTCAGTACTCTGTAATGGCCTATATGGAAAATGAATCTAAAAAAACAGTAGGTATATGTATATGTATAACTGATACACTTTGCTGTACACCTGAAACTAACACAATATTGTAAGTCAGCTATATTCCAATAAAAATTGTTTTTAAATTCTTTACAGTAAAGTCTTCCTGCCACAGCTTCCATCAGTTCAGTTCAGTTCATTTCAGGTGCTCAGTCGTGTCCGACTCTTTGCAACCCCATGAATTGCAGCACGCCAGGCCTCCCTGTCCATCACTAACTCCCGGAGTTCACCCAAACTCATGTCCATTGAGTCGGTGATGCCATCCAGCCATCTCATCCTCTGTCATCCCCTTTTCCTCCTGCCCCCAATCCCTCCCAGCATCAGAGTCTTTTCCAATGAGTCAACTCTTCGCATCAGGTGGCCAAAGTATTGGAGTTTCAGCTTTAGCATCAGTCCTTCCAATGAACACCCAAGACTGATCTCCTTCAGAATGGACTGGTTGGATCTCCTTGCAGTCCAAGGGACTCTCAAGAGTCTTCTCCAACACCACAGTTCAAAAGCATCAATTCTTCGGTGCTCAGCTTTCTTCACAGTCCAACTCTCACATCCATACATGACCACTGGAAAAACCATAGCCTGACTAGACAGACCTTTGTTGGCAAAGTATAGATGGGGGGAAATAGTTGTTTTTGGATGAGCCAATTACAAGTGATCATTTTTTCTTTCTTTTTAGTCTTTAATTTTTTTCCTTAAAATAACTTTTAAATTATACAAGATTGCATGCTTATTGTTAAAAAACAAAAGGTAAATGTTACAAAGATATATAAAGGAAAAGTAAATGTCCTCCAGTAATCCCTTCCTCCAATTTTTTATTCTCCTTCCTGTCTCTGTTTCCTCTCATCAGATTCCATTTCTTTCTTTGGAGATAATAAATTATGGATATATCCTTCTAGATACCTCTGTCATCTTTTATACACAATGTGTATTTGCATGAGCACCACATACATTTGTTTCTTATGTTAATGGAATTCCTACCATTCTATAACTTACTGGTTTGGTTTCATGAACATATAAATATACACACATATGCATTTTATCTAATCCTTGTCAGTTCAAATAGAATTGCCTTACTGTTTTTAATGAATGGCTACATTGTTCCATAATATGGACATAGCACAATTTGTTTAACCAACCTATTAACAATGATGTTTTGTGAAGTTTCCTTTTTTTTTTTTTTTGCTGTTTAAAACATTGCTGTAATCCCTGTACTGCTCACAAGTATACATGAGTATTCCTTAAGGATAGATTCCAAGAAAGAAATTGTTGGGTCAAAGATTCAACATCCTTTGAATTTGTACATTCAAATTTCTGATAGCTACTTCCAAATCATATTGTGAGAAGACTTAATCAATTTTTATCTTCATGAATTTTCTTTTTAAATGAAAGTAGTCAAATACAGAAGTCTCATGAAACTAACATGACACAGTCAAATGTACCCACACTCAACTGGTCTTTATCCCAGAAATATGTCGTTTAATTTTGGTTTTACGTTTTCAGATATCCTTATGAGTTTGACTCACTCGTGATTCTACCATCTCCTGTGTTCCTTTCTTTATTTTTGAGAATTGTGATTATCATCTGTTCAGAATGCCTATTTCTGGCTGGATCCTAGCAATGGATATGAACTGGGTGGAACACATTAAAGATCAACAGCTTTGTAAATTAATTTTTACAGCCTGTTTCTGTACCTGGTTGTGCAGCTGCCTGGGCAAGTGGGCACTAACATCTAGTTTGTGTTTCACTCACCAGAGAACCTGTGCCCTGGGTGCAGGCAGGGAAGGGCAGAGTTCACCTGGAGAATTCTTTAGCCTTTTATTCACCCAGAGGAAATAGCTCCTTTTCAAGTTCAAAATGCCTTATGGCATTTCAACTGCCCTGATAATTCATAGTTAAACATTTCTTTATATAACTGATTCTTCAGCCCTTAATTTAACTGGTTTCATTGATGGAGCTCATCATATTAGAAGGATAATGAAAAATTTATAGTAACAGTTAGCCCTAGGATTTAAAATATGAGTATAGTTCAAGCATAAGTTGAGCATTTGATTATGGTGAGAAAAAGTTTTGGTAAACTAAGCCCAAGGAGTATACAAACCATTAGATAAACAGCTATAACTAAGATTACAGTCTGATCATTTCCATATCATCGATAGATTTTCAGAAATTATAAAGCTGAACTCTGAAATATATTACTTCCAAGTAATGAAATGAGTCTAAGGTACATCCACAGCAAAATTGCTATAGTGATTAAGTGTAGTTTCACTGTTAAATTATTTTTTTCATAAGTCCAAATTGAGATTTTTTTTTCTTTTTTAAACATTTTTATTATTAAAATGTATTTTTATTTATTTAGTTATTTGGTTGCACTAGGTCTTAGTTATGGCATGTGGTATCTTTAGTTGCTGCATGTGACCTCTTAGTTATAACATGTGGGATCTTTTTCCCTGACCAGGGATTAAACCTGGGCTCCCTCCATTGAGAGGGCAGAATCTTAGCCACTGGACCACCAGGGGACTTCCCAAACTGAGATATTTTAAAGCAGATATAATTATTGCTGTACAACGGATATTAAACAAAATATTTCACTTTATCTGAAATCAGGCACAAGTAACAGCAATTTCATAGTTAGCTGTCTGATAAGTTGTGGATTTTCTCCTAATTTAGGGAGACAAAAATCTTGTTTTTAAGGAGACAAATTCACATTATTTAAACTGGAGCAAACACAGTGTGTCTGTAAAAGTAGTCAACAGTGAATAATTAAAGGAAAACACTGAGCTGAGATGAGGGAATGATGGACATAGACTAACGATCTAGCAAAACCCTTAGCATGGGGTAATCTTGTGGGCCTAAATAAAATCAAGGAAGGTTAGGTTAGATCCAAAGAAAGGTTTGAGGGAGGGAAGGAAGGAAGGAGGGAGAGAAGGCGAGAGAGAGTGAGAGAGATCCAGAGAGCGAGAAAGTGAGAACAGGAGCAAGAGAGAGAGAGAGGGTTTGAGCAAAAGTGGGAGGAATGAAGAAAGGAAGTAGTTACCTGGAGTTTTCAGGGTAAGCACATTAGCTTTGGGGAATATCTTTATGAACAAGGCACATGATTTTATGAAAATAGGCTTTTTTTTTTTGGCGATGGCAAGGAAGAAAGTCTTAGAATTCTGAGAATGAAAGAGACAAACTCTTGATTAGAGATTCTTAAATTCCACAAAGTAATTCTTGACTGATAGTTGGCAGGCATACATCTGATAGTTCCAACAAAAGTAGTGATCAGTGTTTAGCAAGGAGAATTACTCTTGCTTGGCTTTCTGTGACTTTGGATCCATTAAGAGGGAAAGGAAGAACTGAAAGTATTGTGTCCCAGCTCTCAGACTTTCTGGAAGCGCCAAACCCTTCACAGTCTGCACAGGTTCCTATCCTGTAGCTACTTGCAGGGGACGGATGGATCTACTAACGTGAAGTTGCCAAGTCAGAGTAAGAGTCCAGCCTGGGCCCAGCTGTTGAGTCGATGAAGGTCTCAGACAAAATGAGAATTCGTAAGGGAAGAGTCAAGTGGGAGGGCAACATAAGACTCTCATGCTAGAAAGTGGATGGGGAAGGAGGGACATGGCAGCCATGACTATTTGCCAAATTCTCTGATGGCAGCACCTTTGGGGAAGCCATTCTGAGTTACTGGTAACATAAACTGGTAAAGTCAAGTGACTGGAAGCCCCTGTGCTTTTAAAATTTTTTTTAAGCCTTGCAATCTAGCATCTTTGCCAAACTCCGGAGTCTGTTTACAAATAACACTGGACTGATCCCAGTGACCTCATCAGTTCTTTTCTTTTTCACAAGATTATTTCCTGATGTAGAAACTGGTCTCTCCCTCTCCTACTCCAGTTCCTAAAAATGGACTCAGAGCAATATGTCTGCAGGATGAGCCCCTGGTTAACTGAGTGTAGTCTACATGTTTTTATCTTGAAGCTGCAGACCCTAAGGTTAAATCTCAGATCACGATAAGACACACATCACTTAACATTAGACAGGACAGGGGCTCAACTGCAATGACAATAAAAATGGTTAACATCCATAAAGCCATTATGGTGAATTGGAAACTGCTAAGTGCTTACACACGTTGCCTAATGCGATCTAGACAAGATGCTTTTTGAAATGGATGTCGACTTGTATTTTTTATCCTTTTACAGTTGAAGCACTTGAATGATAGAGAAGTCAAGGAACTTGTACAAAGTCACCTACCTAGGAAATGGCAGTCACCGAGACATTTTGACTCCCAGGTGGAATTATTATACTACATCCCCAGCTAAGGAAACCCTAAGCCTGAATAGACTCAAGAAGCAAGCTAGATGCATGTACCTATTGTAGCAACTGAATATTCATTGGAAGGACTGATGCTAAAGCTGAAGCTCCAATACTTTGGCCACCTGATGCGAAGAGCTCACTCATTGGAAAATACCCTGATGCTGGGAAAGATTGAGGGCAGGAGGAGAAGGGGACAGTAGAGGAGGATGAGATGGCTGGATGACATCACCGACTCAATGCATGTAAGTTTAAGCAAACTCCAGGAGATAATAAAGGACAAGGAAGCCAGGCAAGTGTTGCAGTCCATGGGGTCTCAAAGAGTCAGACACAACTTAGCAACTGAATAACAACAATAAATTATTCTTCAATATCACCTTGGAGGAGACCTTTGACTTCAAAGGGCACGCACCTCTTTTGTGCAGATGTCAGCCTTCTTAGCATTCTGCTGCCTCTGAGTTCCCTTGCAGGAATTTCAAAACAAATTTAATGCTCCTGAGAAAAAACCTTCCTCCCTCAATCACAGAGGTCAGTGAAAACACTGAGAGTCTATAAACCATGACGCACAGTGAAGGAGGAAATGACTTTATCTGTGGGGCCCAGTGATAAGGGGCAGTATGAGTGGAGGGGTTTTCTTTCCTCATGGTTGGCAGGAGACAGATCAAGCTACCATCAGCTCCTCCCATGCCCAGAGGCTTAAAAAAAAAACCCAACAAAAAACAAAAAAACTATGTCACCCAGCAGGTAGAACATGACATGTGACCAACCTACACACATTCTGCCAAGTACTGTGTTCACAAACTGGCTCCAGCAGTCCCTTTTGCTAGGGTTGTGTATTTTCCTTTCTCCACTTAGTATGTTGGGAAGGGACAAAAAAGTGTTAATGTAGTGTCATGCCAGCTCCATAGACAGGAGATAATTCCGATGGTGTCTCCTCTTACCCTTGGCTAAGAGGCCTGTGGGTCAGCATTTGAGATACAGTTAGACTGCATCCAACTGAACAAGGGAATACCTTGCAACTTGCTAGTGATCTGGAAAATGTTCACAACGCCCTGTTAAGTGAAAACAGCAGCATGTAAAACAGCGATACCCTAGAAATAGGCACAGAAAAGTCTAGAAGGACAGATAGCACAAAGTTAGCAGTGGTTACGTCTGGCTGGTAAATGGTTTCTTCTTTCATTTTAGTCTTTATTTGAACATTACTTATTGAGTGGTTAGCATAATTGAAGCATAATAAATTCACAATCAGTCTTTTATGTTTTAAAAAAAAACATGATGTAGGAACATCCATTTCTTTTGTAATAAGAAGTTTCTCTAAAGCTTTACTATTAAGGAAAGTTTTACCTCCTTGAGAGGAAATCCAATGCACAAAACCCCAAACTTAGGTGCAAATAAACTAGGAAGGACAGTTCATTTCACAAATGAGTTCACCACATGGTTCTTTGAAACAGAATGCTCTCTAGCTACTCAATATCTGATTCAGTTCTCAGTAATTTTCCTTGGTTATGAGGGAAATGTAAATTCAAACTTTGTAAATTGGGCTAAAATTATTTACAGGCCTTTTGGTTTAGCTTTTTTAATACAAGTTGGAATCAAGAAAAGGGTGTGATGAAAGACAAATGATGTTGAGCCACCTGGCGACCTGGCCTAAAGCTAGTGCACAGACTAGGACAATGACCTCACCATTTTTGGAGTTAATCGTAGGACTCAAGTGTCCATCAATGGGAGCTTTACGTGGTCCAAGAGGCTGCAGGAGACCTTCCGGGGAGTGAGGGGTGTGTTGAGTGCTGAGACCCTATACTCTACTCCTGTGGGAATGGAAACAGTAAGGGGTGGAGGGCTAGACACAAGATTCCCCTATAACAGCAATAGAGAGGAGAGGTATACTTGGTATACCCTTTAGAGGTCATTTCTATTCTGTCCCTTTTTTTTTTTTTGATGGAAAAGGAATATGTCAAGGCTGTATATTGTCTCCCTGCTTATTTAACTTATATGCAGAGTACATCATGAGAAACGCTGGGCTGGAGGAAGCACAAGCTGGAATCAAGATTTCCAGGAGAAACATCAATAACCTCAGATATGCAGATGACACCACCCTTACGGCAGAAAGTGAAGAAGAACTAAAAATCCTCTTGATGAAAGTGAAAGAAGAGAGTGAAAAAGTTGGCTTAAAGCTCAACATTCATAAAATGAAGATCATGGCATCCAGTCCCATCACTTCATGGGAAATAGATGGGGAAACAGTGGAAACAGTGTCAGACTTTATTTTGGGGGCTCCAAAATCACTGCAGATGGTGACTGCAGCCATGAAATTAAAAGATGCTTACTCCTTGGAAGGAAAGTTATGACCAACCTAGACAGTTTATTAAAAAGCAGAGACATTACTTTGCCAACAATAGTCCATGTAGTTAAAGCTATAGTTTTTCCAGTAGTCATGTATGGATGTGAGAGTTGGACTATAAAGAAAGCTCAGTGCCGAAGAATTGATTCTTTTGAACTGTGGTGTTAGAGAAGACTCTTGAGAGTCCCTTGGACTGCAAAGAGTCCAGCCAGTCCATTCTAAAGGAGATCAGTCCTGGGTGTTCATTGGAAGGGCTGATGTTGAAGCTGAAACTCCGATATTTTGGCCACCTGATGCGAAGAGCTGACTCATTTGAAAAGACCCTGATGTTGGGAAAGATTGAAGGCAGGAGGAGAAGGGGACGACAGAGATTGAGATGGTTAGATGGCATCACTGACTCAATGGACATGAGTTTGGGTAGGAAGTTGGTGATGGACAGGGAGGCCTGGCGTGCTGCAGTTCATGGGGTCGCAAAGAGTCAGACATGACTGAGCAACTGAACTAAACTGGATTTATTTATTTGGCTGCATTGGATCTTTGCTGCGTCACCTGGGATCCTTTGTTGTGGCCCAGGGGCTCAGTAGTTGTGGTGCCTGAGCTTAGTGGCTCTGTGGCTTGCGGGATCTTATTTCCCTCCCTAGGGATCAAACCTGCATCCCCTGCGCTACACTTAACAGACTCTTAGCCACCAGACCACCAGGAAAGTCCCTCTATTTGGTTCTTATCACTTGGCAAGCAAAGAGCTAGCAACAAAGGATACAAGGGTTGTGCCTCTCAGGAGGCTTCCACAGCAGGGGAAGGTAAAGCTTATCGAATACACAAATCCCATGACGCTGGAGGGAGTAAGCGGAGGGCTGAGAGAGAGAAGAGTGAACAGAGAGTTTGAACATATACAGGAGCCTTCTTATAGGAGGAAAATGTTTCCTGGATTGGGTAGCGTTCAAAGGGATCACAGATTCTGTTGGGCAGAGAAGGAGAGAGGGTGATCAGTGAATGTACCGGCCTGAGCAGAAGCCCAGAGCTGGGAAGCATTGCACGGCCTTGTCTAGGTGGAGTGTAGGGTAGAGATAAGCACAGTGACGCCGTCTATGCCCATCCAGGGGAAGTGCCAAGGACAGAATAAATAGTTGGCTATGTTTTGTTTTTTTTTTTAAAAACTACAGAAAGAGATATCCCATGGGCATCTTTTCTTGATTTTATTTTATTTATTTTTTAATGTATAATTAGTGGTTCTTTTTTATTCACTAAGTTGGGCAACCATCACCACTATCTAATTGCAAAACACTTTAACACCCCCGTAAAGAAACCCCCTGCTACTGCTGCTGCTGCTGCTGCTAAGTCGCTTCAGTTGTGCCCAACTCTGTGCGACCCCACAGACGGCAGCCCACCAGGCTCCCCTGTCCCTGGGATTCTCCAGGCAAGAACACTGGAGTGGGTTGCCATTTCCTTCTCCAAAGAAACCCCCTACTCTCTAGCATCTCTCCTCTCTCTCCAGCTGCTGGCAATTACTAATCTACTTTCTGTCTCTATGAATTTGTCTATTTTAGGCATTTTATCTAAATGGAATCACATAATATGTGGCCTTTGTGTCAGGCTTCTTTCACTTTTAACATAATATTTTTAAGATTCATTCATTCTGTAGCATCTATCAGAACTTCATTTCTTTTTATGGTCAGATAATATCCCGCTGTATGAATACACTACATTTGGTTGATTCATTCATCAAGTTGATGGACATCTGGGGTGTTTTCCATCTTTTGATTATTGTGAATGACACTGCTATGAGTGTTTGTTTACCCACAGCCATCTGTCTTAGTCAGCTCAGGGTGCTGTGTTAAAAACTGCATACTGGTTAGCTTATAAACAACAAAAATTTATTTCTCATGGTTCTAGAATATAGCAATCCAAGATTAGGATGCGAGCATGTTTGCATCTTGGTGAGGACTTCTTCTGGGTTGCAGATTGTCATCTTGTTGGTGTGTCCTTAGATGGCAGAAAGAGAACAAGAGTGCTCTCTGGGGTCTCTTTTATAAGGGCACTAATCCCATTTATGAAAGATCCATCCTTATGACCTAACCACTTTCCAAGGACCTCCTAATGCCATCACATTAGGGGCAGGGTGGGAATTCACCATTTGAATTGGTGAGGGGGTGGTGTGGATAGGAATCAAACCTGGGTTCCATGCATTGGGACTGTGGAGTCTCAGCCACCAGACCACTAGAGAAGTCCCCTTATATAATTTTTGATGCCAACTTGTTATTGTTCTTTTTGCAGGCTTTGGAGTGAATCCATTTCTGAGTTCCTACCTAGTAGTTTCTTAACCTAAGATTGGATATTTCTTTCTAATTCCACGTACAAACAAGGCTGAGGCTGCCACATCTCCGTGTCAAGCTGGTAGTTATTTTGCAGCTGCGACCTCAGCTCTCACGCATACTACTCTGACTGCACAGTTGTCTTTAAAGAGGCAGGAAAGAAAAAAAGTGAAATCGCTCAGTCGTGTCCAACTCTTTGTGACCCCAAGGACTGTAGCCTACCAGGCTTCTCTGTCCATGGAAATTTCCAGGAAAGAGTACCGGAGTGGGTTGCCATTTCCCTCTCCAGGGGATCTTCCCAACCCAGGGATTGAACCCAGGTCTCCTGCATTGCGGGCAGATGCTTTACCATCTGAGCCACCAGGGAAGCCCAAAGAGGCAGGAGGAGAGAAAATTAATTCTTAAACCATCATTAATGCAGGAGAATACTGCCGAAACACTTTAAACAAGGAAAATTACAAAGTTAGTGTTTTTTTTAAAAATTCATTGTATAATACTCAAGACTTTTGTTATTTTAGGTACAATTTTGAAATGTATCTAACTGTAAACTCAAGGCTGAGATAAGTAAATATTGGCAGGAATCCACAGATCACTTCTTAAAACTACTCTTCTTTCTCCTATCTTTTCTTTTACCTCCCTTGTCCTAACTACATACCTCTTCCCCTTATTTCCTTCTCAATAACTACAGACCCTCCTCTCAAAAAGTTACTCAATCATAACCTCCCTTCTGAAAAGTCTTTTTCCAAACCACAGCCCCTGGCCCTTTCTTTTTAGTTACCTCATCCCTGCAAACCACAGCCCTCCTTTCCAAAACTTCTCTTTAAACTCATTTCCCAAATATTGTCTTTTCCCCAAAATCTACATCCCTGAGTGTCCACTCTCTGAAACCAAAAGACCCACGTATCTTGTCATTCATCAGTGGAGCTGGGACTGATTCCAGGAGAGAAGTATCAGAGGTTATGACATGTGGAGGATGTGGAACAAGGTGACGAGTGTGCAGTGGATAGAGATTTGAGGACCATGATTTAGTGCCCTCTGGATAAGCCCCAGGCTGTAGGCTGCTCCTTTCACTTGGCTGGGCTTTGATTGTCTCATCTGGCATGGACTCAATCTCTGGCTCATGGGATGCTCTCAGCAATAATATTTATTGGCTTGGTTAAGTGGTCGGATAAAGGACTAGGAAGAGGTGAACTCCAAGATGCTTTTGCTAATATGCATGTGGTCAAGATGGAGAAGATCAGTAGAACTTTGTAATTAAATTATCTGACCAACTGCCTCCATTTTGTTCTTCACTTTGCTTGTGTAGATAGTCTTTCTTTGTTGAGGAGAAAAATACATGGAATTTTACTGGGGAGAGATATAAGACAGTGATTTTCCCCTTTGGACTCCAAACTCCTTGATATCTGTCAGTGGGCTGCTAATGAAAATAGTTTCAGTTCTATGGGGCTAACTGAGGACAATGAAATCCAGAAACATGAACTAGGAATACAGGATGGCTAACCAGGATTGTTCTAAATTGCTCAGAAGGCACCCGTGAAAGTGAGATGCCATTGTTAATAAATATTTGTTGATTAACTAAAGAACATGAATACTGGGTGATAAAGATATCTTATAGCTCTGAGTCTATATACCAGGGACCAAATCTGAAAGGGCATGGTGGTTTCAATAAACAAGTAACCCCTTCCTAAAAGTTCTAAAAATTTTAAAACTCAAAATGGATCATTTATAGAAAGGTGAAAAGCTAAATTATACAACTTTTAGAAGAAACCAAAAGAGAAGATCTTCATGACTTTAGGTTGGCCAAGGAGTTCCTAGGTAAAACACCAGAAGCATGATCCACAGAAAAGAAAATGATATATTGGTCTTCAAGAAAATGTAAAAGTTTGCTCTGTAAAAGACACACTGAGAATGAGAAGACAATTTACAAATCTGGGACAAAATCTTTAGAAATCACATATCCATTGAAGAATTTGTATCCAACTATGTGAAGAACTCTTGAAAATTCAAACAGTAAGAAAACAAACAACCCAATTAAACTAGGCAAAAGATTTGGACAGATACTTCACCAAAGAAAGATACATAGGTATCAAATAAGTACATGCCAATATGCTCAAAAGTATATTTGTCATCTGCTGCTGCTGCTGCTAAGTCGCTTCAGTCGTGTCCGACTCTGTGCGACCCCATAGACGGCAGCCCACCAGGCTCTGCCGTCCCTGGGATTCTCCAGGCAAGAACACTGGAGTGGGTTGCCATTGCCCTCTCCAATGCATGAAAGTGAAAAGAGAAAGCGAAGTCACTCAGTCGTGTCCGACTCTTAGCGACCCCATGGACTGCAGCCCACCAGGCTCCTCCATCCACGGGACTTCCCAGGCCAGAGCACTGGAGTGGGGTGCCAGGGCCTTCTCCAACTATTTGTCATCAGGGAAATGTAAATTAAAACTATAAGGTATTGCTACACGTTTATTAGAATGACTAAGAATAAAAACAAAACTGATACTTCTAAGTATTGGCAAGGATTTGGGCAAACTGGAACTTTCAGACACTGCTGGAATGAGTGTAAAATGGTATAACTATTCTTGAAAAGAAAGTGAAGTCGCTCAGTCATGTCCGACTCTTTGTGACCCCATGGACTGTAGCCTACCAGGCTTCTCTGTCCATGGAATTTTCCAGGCAAGAGTACTGGAGTGGGTTACCATTCCCTTCTCCAGGGGATCTTTCCAACCCAGGGATCGAACTCGGGTCTCCTGCATTGCAAGCAGACGCTTTACCATCTGAGCCACCAAGGAAGTCTGGAAAAGAGTTTGGCAATTCCTTATGAAATAAACATACACAAACCACGTGACTAGGAGTCTCAGTTCTGGGTGTTTTTATTGTACAGAAATGAAACTCAAGTTCACACACACACCTGCATCCAAATGTTTATAAAAACATTTATAATTTATAATTATTTTCAATTGCCAACATTGGAAACTACAATATCAATGATTTTCAAATGTGTAATCTAAGTACAAGATGCTGGAACCAAAAAGTTACATAATATGTAATTCAACTTGTATGGCATTCTGGAAAAGCCAAAACTATAGTATAGAGTTGTTAAATCCTGAAGGCAGGTGGATTCTTCCAAAGGGAACACTTCGGGGGTGTCCCTGAATTTATGCATTTGTTAAAACTAACAGAACTGTACATCTAGCTGAGCTATTTCAAATCCCAAAAGATGATGCTGTGAAAGTGCTGTACTCAATATGTCAGCAAATATGGAAAACTCAGCGGTGACCACAGGATTGGAAAAGATCAGTTTTCATTCCAATCCCAAAGAAGGGCAATACCAAAGAATGTTCAAAGTATTGCACAATTGTACACATCTCCTACACTAGTAAAGTAATGCTCAAAATTCTTCAAGCCAGGCTTCAGCAGTACATGAACCAAGAACTTCCAGATGTTCAAGTTGGATTTAGAAAAGGCAGAGGAACCAGAGATCAAATTGTCAACATCCATTGGATCATTGAAAAAATGAGAGAATTTCAGAAAAACATCTACTTCTGCTTTATTGACTTCACTAAAGCCTTTGACTGTGTAGATCACAACAAACTGTAGAAAATTCTTAAAGAGATGGAAATACCAGACCACCTTACCTGCCTCCTGTGAAACCCATAGGCAGGTCAAGAAGCAACAGTTAGAATCAGACAGGGAACAGCGGACTGGTTCCAAATTGGGAAAGGAGTACGTCAAGGCTGTATATTGTCACCTTGCTTATTTAACTTCTATGCAGAGTACATCATGAGAAACGCTGGGCTGGAGGAAATACAAGCTGGAATCAAGATAGCCAGGAGAAATATCAATAACCTCAGATATGTAGATGACACCACCCTTATGGCAGAAAGTGAAGAGGAACTAAAGAGCCTCTTGAGGAAGGTAAAAGAGGAGAGTGAAAAAGCTGGCTTAAAATTCAACATTCAAAAAATGAAAATGATGGCATCCGGTCCCACCACTTCATGGCAAATAGATGGGAAAGCAATGGAAACATGACAGACTTTATTTTCTTGGGCTCCAAAATCACTGCAGATGGTGACTGCAGCCATGAAATTAAAAGACTCTTGCTTCTTGGAAGAAAAGCTATGACAAACCTAGACAGTTTATTAAAAATTAGAGACATTACTTTGCCGATGAAGATCCATGTAGTGAAAGCTATGGTTTTTCCAGTAGTCATGTATAGATGTGAGAGTTGGACCATAAAGAAGGCTGAATGTTGAAAAATTGATGTTTTTAACTGTGGTGTTGGAGAAGACTCTTGAGAGTCCCTTGGACAGCAAGGAGATCAAACCAGTCAATCCTAAAAGAAATCAATCTTGAATATTCATTAGAAAGACTGATGCTGAAGCTAAAGCTTCAATACTTTGACCTGATGTGAAGAACTGACTCATTAGAAAATACCCTGATACTGGGAAAGACTGAAAGCAGGAGGAGAAGGGGACGACAGAGGACAAGATGGTTGGATAGCATCACTGACTCAACGGACATGGGTTTGAGCAAGCTCTGGGAGTTGGTGATGAGCAGGGAAGCCTGGTGTGCTGCAGTCCATGGGATCACAAAGAGTTAGACATGACTGAGCGACTGAACAACAACAACATCAAAAAATGGGACCAAGAGGAAGTTATTTTTATTAAATGTAAAAACTGGGGGGGAAAGTTCTCCAAGTAATGAAGGTAAACAACAAAACAAAAGCCAACAACAAAAAACTGTGCTCAGGAACTAGCCTTGGCTAGTTAATTTTTACTTGGAATAATCCTGTTGTCCATGCTTCACTAAAAGCACAAATAGTAAAAATGAATCTTTTCCTGATACTGTATTTACATACAGTAAGTGTGGTGACTGTTAAAGTAAGGTGACCCTTAAAGTAAGGTGACCCTTAAAGACCTTCCCAAACAAGGGGTAGCTCTCTCCCCTTGCCTTTCCAGCCAAACTATCTGACACTCAAGATCCTGTGACCTCGGGAGAATTATGACTGCCCAGCCAAACAAAGCCTTGATAGCACCATGCCCTGCCCTTTCACCTGAGCAAATGTCACCAAGACCTCTTGCATGTCATTTGCCTTAGTGAGTATGCTGGCCTGAATGCAGAGTACACAGGAAGCTTCCATGACCTCGTCACCAAATCCTCCCTGGCCTTGCCCCCTGGATTAGCTCCTACTGTGATGACAGGTGAGACCTACCCAGGCAACTGCCCCTGGGCTGGGCTCAGTGAGAAAAGCTGGATTTAGTGCTTCATTTCTTTCCCTCACAAAGCCACCTGTAGCTCCATGACCATTCACTGTCTAGGAATTAAAGGTCTCCTTGAGAGTCTTTTGTGCCCTTGCCAAGCCCTTGCCAGGCTATTGCTACCGATGTTCCTCTGCCAGCCCAGGGCTTCATTCTGAGGCTCTAGGGAAGTGACAGGGAGCGTCAGTGCTTATATCCCACACTTAACCTCTTAAATTCTTTAAGGGCCACCCTCCTGAAAAATTATCAAAGTCCCAGGGGAACATCTGGAAGTCCTGGCTGCCCAGGAGAGCTTTTGTATTTTGTTAGTATACCAAAATTTATTATATGAAGTGTTAGTGCTTCACTGGAGTCTGTCCTATATCTGGATAATGAATAAGTTAAAAAAAATATCACTAATAGGAGTTCCAGTTAGATTTCCAAGGCTAATAGAACTGTGTTCTTTCTTTCTCTCTCTCTTGCCTCCTCCCCCACCATCTGCCACCGCATATATTAAAAGCTGACTTGCCAAACTTGCTTTCCTGCAGAAATTACCTCGGAAATGGAACTAAGATTCCAGGGGTCTTGGCCTTGGAGACAATCTAACTCATGAAGACAGGCAGACAGAGAAGCTGAGGAAGATTTAAAGTTGGCAGGAAAAAATTCACAGCTAATTTGGGGAATAAACAGAAAAGGAGTTCTGCAAAAGGCGAACATTTTCCCCAGTGCTGAGGCAGAGAAAGGGGCCTGGGGATATTTACAGAAGGGAGCTGCCCTCCCCACATTAGCTTTCCTTTCTCGGGCTTAGCACTCAAGCACAAGCAAAACATCCAGAATCCTTGCCCCAGGATTCATGCAGCTTCACTCTCTTCCTATCAGGTCTCCAACAATACTGTGGCTTCCTACCTATTTTTAAATTTTTCTTTTGCTTGCTCATGAGCCCTTCTTACTACTTTAATCAGTTTTGTATCCTGAAATTTCACTTTGCCTGGCAGGGCCTTCCTCTGTCACAACTGAAAGAGAACTAAGACAGGCTTTCTCTCAGGAGTGAGACAGAATGAGCCATCTGGGGTGGTATTGGTTTCTTCCTGCACTAATCATTCTATTGGTTTTTAAACACTTGCTTTTTAAAGGAAATGTAATCCTTATGTTTATTTTTAATAAAAATTTTATTTAAAAGCTTTTGAAAAAGTAGATCTTAGTTTATAGAGAAGTTTTAGGTTCACAACAAAATTGAAAGAAATGTATAGATATTTCCCATATATTCTCAGCTCCCATACAAGGATAACCTTTCCTGTTATCAACATCTCCTATCAGAATGCTATATTTGTTACAAGTTTTGAACCTATTTTACTCATCTTTGTCATCCAGAGTCCATAGTCTAATTTACGGTTTAATATTGGTGGTGTACATTCTATCGGTTTGATCTATTTATAAAGCTTATGTTTTTATCTTATTTATACTCCTTTTGGGCTTCCCCAGTGGCTCAGACAGTAAAGAATTTGCCTGCAATGCAGGATACACGGGTTTGATCCCTGGGTTGGGAAGATCCCCTGGAGAAAAGAATGGCAATCCACTCCAGTATTCTTGCCTGGAGAATTTCCATGGACAGAGGAGCCTGACGGGTGGCAGTCCATGGGGTCGCAAAGGGTCAGACACAACTGAGCAACTAGCACAAACTAAATACTTACACTCAATTAAAGAAAACTCTGTTTTCAAAAACAATCACGTGAGTCATGTGATGTCTAAATAGCTTTCTTGAGCCTGCAGAAGTCTTCTCCTGAAAGACATGTCATTTCATGAGCTTTTTCATGAAAAAGCTTCTAGAAATCTTCTGTTGCTGAACTGGGAAGTATGTTTTTTCACTCTAACTTGAAAATCCAATAAAACACACATAAACACACACACACATACATATACACACAACTTGCATTTCAGATGAATGCCAAGAAAGTTTAGCCCTGAATTTTCAGAAAATGACTTCTCTCACTCGAACATATGAGAGCACTGAAATTTTAGAATCTCGAAGGAGCCTACGGTGTGTGCTAACAATTCATTTCTCTAACGTCAATAAGCTCTGACTTTGTAGCTTGTCACATTATCAGGAAGCTACACTTTTGAATCCTGCTCCTTGTAGCAATGCAGAAGTCATGGGCTGTGCTACAGATACTCTGCATTTGAATTCTATCTTTACCCTCTTAAGATGTTGTAAATATTAAGTCACTTAAAACAGTAAAAGCTCTTAGTGCAACACCTGATTTTCACCAGTGACTCCACATCAGCTGTCACCTCCAGGCTTTTGCACACTGCCCTTGGCACTTTTTTGGGAACAATATAAGAAACTGCTTTATCACAGGAAGATGTTTTTGCAATTATTGTAAAACTGCCATCATTTTCCTTTTCGATGTCTCTCATGGAAAATACTCAAATTCATGTGAGATCATTCAAGCTAGAAAAACAAATTTACATCTCCTGATAAACTGGCAGTCCTCCTTTAATGAGGAAAATGCAGATGAATAATTGATTTTGAATTCTTATTTTATTTTTGACTGCCGGGGAGTCATGGTTTCTGTTCAGTTGCAGTAGTAATATTGAGTTTAATAATAATGACAGCTAAATAATAGCTCTTACTTTAAAAAAAATTGAAGATTAAGAGCATTTTTGAATGTTATTGCATGATTGTTTGTATTAGTTCCAAAATGAAAATGAAAGGAGGGCTACTATTGCTAATAAATACACCTGAAATGCATAGACAGGGTCTTTTTGAACCAATTGCTTTATTTCTGCCCTGACTATGACCTATAGTATAGCCTCCTGATATAAACTGGATGAAAGTACAGTCTAATGTTACAGATTTCAGCAGCTGTTAAAATTACAAGTAATTGTCCGTTCACACCGTAGAGTTACACCATGGTGAATTGGCTGCTAGTGAACAAGGAAGAAAATGAACATTTACACACTAATGAGTACTCATGAAATCAGATACAGAGACACAAACATTCTGGTTGACCCCTCCTTCTTTTTGGCCTGTATTCTAGAGCTGTTTCATATATACAGCTAAGGCCCTATGGGAAAGTTTCCTATTTTCCACTTCTTTGGGATCCTCAGCTGTACCCCAATAGTTACAAGTTACTCCAGACACTCCAGACCAGAGGACAGCTGAGAAGGGCCCAAATTGGGATTATGGTTTCTGGAGATGCTGATGGGTTTTATTTATAATTTATCATCTGAACTGGAATATCTTTGAAGTAAAAGGGGACACCATTAATAGTTTTGCTGGCATAGGTGTGAGCATATGCTAAATAAGTCAAGATGTATGATCCTTATACTTAATAGGATGGGATTGGTGGGAACAAATGGTTTCCAAGGCCCCAGGAAGGCCTCTGAGTCAAAATATTTCTGTACCTTCCTTCCTTATTGATGACTTATATTTCATCAATACTGATTCATTCCTTTTGACTGGACATCCTCAGTCAGGGGTTATCCCTCCTCCCCACCCAATGGGATATTTACTAATGTCAGGATATTTTTCACTGTCATGACTGGGAGGGATGCTGCTATTGGCATCTAGGGGGTAGAGGTCAAGTTGTCACTAAACATTCTACAATCCACTGGATAGTCTCCACAACAAAGAATTATCCAGCCCCAAATGTCAATAGTACTGAAATTGAGAAATCCTGCTTTGGATTAAGCCCTGTCTGTCCTCTGGTTTCCATTTGAAGATACCTGGGGGTCAAAAGAATGAAAGGACAAGCCACAGACTGGGAGAAAATATTTGCAAAAAATACATCTGATAAAGGATTATGATCCAAAATATACAAAGAAAAAAAGACCTCAATAATAAGAAAGCCAACAACTTGATTAAAAAATAGGCAAAAGATCTGAACGCGCAGCTCAGCAAGAAGGTATACCAACAACAAACACGCATGTGGGAGGATGCTCAGCATCACCCGTCATTTGTTCTTTAGTTGCTCAGTCGTGTCCGACTCTTTGCAACACCATGGGCTGTAGCCCACCAGGCTCCTCTGTCCTTGGAGTCTCCCAGGCAAGAATCCTGGAGTGGGTTGCCATTTCCTTCTCTATGGGTCTTCCAACCCAGGGTTTGAACCCACATCTTTGGCATTGGCAGGTGGATTCTTTACCACTGAGCCACCAGGGAAACCCTGTCATTAGGGAATTGCAAATTAAAAGAACAATGGAATGCTACCAGAAACCTATTAGAACTGTGAAAATCCAAAATACTGATAACATGAAAAACCAGGGAGGAGGTGAAGCAACAGGAGCTCTCATTCATTGCTATAACCATTCAGAATGGTTATAAACACTTTAGAAGACAGTTTGGGCAATTTCTTACAAAGATAAGCATTATTCTTAGTCTATGATACAGTAGTCACATTACTTGGTATCTATCTAAGTGAACTGAAAACTTACGTCCTTACAAAAACTTGCACATGGCTATTTATGAAGTTTTATCTGCAGTTGCTAAAACTTGGAAGCAACTGAGATCATCTTTCAGTAGGTGAGTGGATAAATAAACTGGTACATGTACACAATAGTGTACACAATAGAATATTAAAGAAATGAGCTATCAAATCGTGAAGAGACAGGGAGAAATCTTAAATGCTTGTAACTAAGTGAAAGAAGTCAAGCTGAAATGGTTATGTATTATATGATTCCAATTATATGACATTCTTTCCAAGGCAAAACTTTGGAGACAGTAAAAGGATCAGTAGTTGCCAGCATTAAAGAGGAGAGAGAGATGAATAGATAGAGCACAGAGGATTTTAGGGCAGTGAGTCTATCCCATATAATACTACAATGGTGAATATGGTACATGTCCTTTCACATTTGTCAAAGCCCTTAAACTGGACACCACCCAGAGTGAACCCTAATGTAAGCTGTGGACTTTAGGTATTAATAATTTTTACTATAACAACTGGTGCATGTCCGTCAATTATAACAAATGTATAGCTCAGCGGGAGATGTTGATATGGGAGCAGAGATATATGGGAAATTTCTGTACCTTCTTCTCAGTATTGCCATGAACTTAAAATTGCTCTACAAAATTAAGTCTAAAAAAAGAGATTCATGCAGGGAAACACATAAGTCCCTCACCCTTTATATTAAATGATTTTATCAAATGGTAAGGGAAAGTGACAGCTTCTAAAAGGGGTCCCAGAGTCAAGGGACTACCAGCTTTAGACTGTTGCCTACATTGACTCTACTATAATGACCTGGGAGGTGGTCAGGAGATGGGAAGGTGACCACAACTCCCTGATGCTTTCAGAGATGTTAGCATAATCATTTTTTCACTTTATAACTTACCTTCATGTTGCGGCCTAATCTAATTAAAAAAACTGTGATCATGGCATACAGTCCATCACTTCATGGCAAATAGAAGTGAAAATTTGGAAGCAGTGACAGATTTCCTCTTCTTGGGCTCTAAAATCACTGCAGATGATGCCTGCAGCCATGAAATTAGAAGACGATTACTTCTTGGCAAGAAAGCTATGACAAACTTACACAGTGTATTAAAAAGCAAAGACATGATTTTGCCGACAAAGGTCCATAAAGTCAAGGCTATGGCCTTTCCAGTAGTCATGTACAGATGTGAGAGCCGGACCATAAAGAAGAGTGCTGAAGAACTGATGCTTTCGAACTGTGGTGCTGAAGAAGACTCTTGAGAGTCCCTTGGACAGCAAGGAGATCAAATCCGTCAATCCTAAAGGAAATAAACCCTGAATATTCATTGGAAAGACTGATGCTGAAGCTGAAGCTCCAATACTTTGGCCACCTGCTGGGAAGAGCCGACTCATTGGAAAAGACCTTGATGCTGGGAAAGATTGAAGGCAGAAGGAAAAGGGAGTGACAGAGGATGAGATGGTTGGATGGCATCACCAGTTCAATGGACGTGAACTTGGGCAAACTGCAGGAGATGGTGCAAAGAGGGAAGCCTGGCATGCAGCAGTCCATGGGGTCGCAAAGAGTCGGACAAGACTGAGTGATTGAACAACAACAAATCTAATTAACAGATAGAAAGAAAAAAAAGCAGATGATAGAAACAATTGGGCTAAGATCATTAACCACAGTTATTTGGGTTTGTTAAAGGACCGGCGCTCCCCTTTCATTCATGGGGTTGGAAAGTTGGCTCTCAGAGCTCCTCTTCCTGGATATCTTCTGCAAATGTACTTTTCTCCCTGCCTTGATGACATGTGCACTGGAGGAGTTTCTGGAATAGACATTTAATAGCCTCTAATGATTTGTGAAAGAAATTAGATGGTGTTGCCAAAAACATCAGAGAACTAGTGGTGAGGCAGTCTGAGCAGAACAGTAAGGATGTCACACAGAGAGGGTTGAGGAACTGAGAAACAAAGAAGGAACCGAAATACCCTACTGCTTAAGGAAATCTAAGTTCGAGTAAAAAACACCGTGGCCACGTCTTCAAGTTCCCTAAGAGCTGTGTTAAATGACTTCCAGCCTTACTTTGATGAATTACTATTCTATAGTAGAGAAGCCACATCACATGGTCCCCATGGGTCAAGCTTCCTTTTGATGAAACCTGGGCCCAGGTTCCCAGACAGCTAGTGTCCTAAGGAGGAACAGCAAGAACTTCAATTTGTGCCTAGGGATCAACAATTCACGTCTTCTGTATGGCACTCTGCAGATACACTTGAAAAAAATCATGTGGACGTTATGCAGTTTCAAGTATTTCTTGAAATAGGTAGGCCGCTGACTTGGGACGGTTAGATTCCTTTTTGTATTATTTATTTGGACAAGAATTTGTCTGTAATAACAGAATTGCAAATTGGCATGTAATGTACATTTATTGGGGCTTCCCAGGCAGCCCAGTGGTAAAGGTAGAAAATCTGCCTGTTCATGCAGGAAGCGCAGATTTGATCCTTGAGTGAGAAAGATCCCCTGGATAAGGAAATGGCAACCCACTCCAGTGTTCTTGCTTGGGAAATCCATGGATAGAGGAGCCTGGCAGGTTACAGTCCATGGAGTCACAGAAATGTTAGATACAACTTATTGACTAAAATAATATATTGAGGATTAGAAGTGTATCTTTTATAACAGCATATCTTCATAGAAGCTAGCACAGAGGTCTATATTGTCAACACTTAAATATTTCTGGAATCAGAGCACAAAGGACTTGATCCCAAATTTCAGCGAAGTTGGAAGGGACCCTGAATGACCTGCGTGCTTCTCCATTGGAATGAGCTAAATGGACACATTCACATGACGGGTTCTTTCTTCCTGGATTTGCTTTTAATATAGGAACAACAGGGTCAGTCCTTTATTTGTGAGGGTCCGTGGGGAATTAACATTCACAAGCCAAGTTTCCAGTTTACAGGATGCTCCCAAACAGTTTGACATGGACAAACTGGGTAACGTGTATCACTTATTAAGGGCCTTCAGCAGTCGAGCTAGGCATTCAGCATAGTCCCGGGTCAGTAAACTATACAGGCAAGGTAGCACCGGCAATTCAAACAAAATCAAAGAGCAAAATCGTGCTTTCTGAGAATCAATATTCCCAAACTGACATATAGATCTGATTAGATGCAAAACTGTTCTTTTTCTCATCAAGTCAGGGAAAATAAGGCTAAACCAAAAGACTTTCTCTTTTTCATGGTTGGAAAAAGGAGGAGTTTCTGAAAGGTGAAGGGGACAGAATGAAAATACCACACAGGTATTGTTAAGAGAATTTATAGCATGAACCAGCAGCTGTTTTTTCCTTTTGACTTGTGTAGTCTGTGACTGATGACTGGTCAGTGACTAAGCAACTTCAGGACTAAGCAACCTCAGAACAAGTGTAAGGACATGAAGATTAGTTCTTATCAACAGGAATAATTGTATCAGTTGAATAGTAATTGAAGTGTGCTGTGTGTTGGCACAACTCTAATTGAAAGTAGTGTTTCTACAATATGAACCTTGGGATTGCTTTTAGTACATTCACTGCCTGTAACAAGACTTTGGCCCTCTTTACACACACATGTTTAGTGAACAATACCATTCACCAAGTACTAGGTACTAGTGATAAAGAAATAAAAGACGGAGCAACTGTTTTGTGAAAGGAGGATTTTGTGATGCCAGCATAATCTAAGGGAAGCAAAGAAATTCAACCTTCCAGTGACATTTTTTTTTTTTTTTTTTCCCTCGAAGGGATAACATGCATATTGTTGGTCTAATCTCCTGTTCCTGGCCTGAATTATACTCTAACCGGAGTCTCTTTGAATAGACCTGTGATTCAGATGTGATGATGTCACGGTTTCCAACAAGATGGTATTTTTTTTCTTTTTTCTGAAGATCCTGTCGTGGTATAAGTCACCAGGGTCAAATTTGCTATAAGTGGCTATGTTGGAAACTGTAATTTCATATGCATTTTCTTGATAAGTTTTGATTATTTACTTAAATACCTAACAGCTACACAGTATTTATAATACTTCTTAACTAAGCCTCACTCACATACAAATTTTAATTAAATCTTTAACATCGTGTTGTGATTGAATTGAGATATTATGTATTGAGATACGGCATTGATTTGCTCAGCAAGTACTGTCAAACAGATGGTCTTATTTACTTTCAACATCACTTGCTTGTTGGTTTTACTTGTTTCTCTTCTAGTTATATTTTAAAATAAGTTTTCTCTCTTAGAAGTTGTATGTACAGCAGAAAGCATGGAAAACAAAGAAAAACTCAAAGGAAGCAGGTAGATAAGTCATCCTAAATCCTGTTGTAGAGAGACAGTCTCTGTCCTGTTTGGTGAGGCCTTGTGATGTGTTTTTTCATGTCTATTTATTGTGTATGGCTTGATGAAAACTGTATACATCATACCCACAGTTTTGCACTTGTGTTTCTCACTTAACAGTATATCAGGGTTATGTTCTCATTGGAGATGTTAAATGGCTGAATAGCGCCAAAGTCTAAGTCATGGTCTGCTGCAGGCTGCCTTGCCATGGTGCAGTAGAAATTCAGTCCCTCCCTCCCCACTGTAAGCCATGGTTTGGTTAGATCAAGGAGCCATATTTTGCATTCTCAGTAGAGGGTCGTCCCCTCAGGAATGTGGAGCTGATGATGCCAAGTGCGTCCCTGACCTTCAGGGTAGAATGGAGAGCTCTTCTATTTTCTCAGGCTTCTGCCTGATAAGGGTGATCAAACAGCAAGATTCAAGATTTATTACTTGGGAATCTAGTTTATTTGCAGTTGTTTGGACCTCTCACTCATGTCCTGATCCCTTTATCCAGTTGCTGTCTTAATTTAGAAACTCACCAACTGAAAGCAATACCAATTAACAGAACCCCAAAGGTTTCAGTTTGCACTCTATTTATCATTCAAAATCAGTTTCTTTTTTGTTGTTTCTCTTTCCTTACCATTGCTACTACTGTGATCAATATCAATATTTCAAAGTTTCTGAGCTTCAAAGTTTCTTTATTTCTGTAAAATGCATCTTAAACATGTTCATTAGTTGTTAAAAAATGTGAAGCAAATGGAAAATTTATCTCAAAATCTGATAACAATGTGTACATGAATGGGTGTATATAGCTGTGATGATCATATTCTTATATGTGTAATTTTTAATAATGAAAAACCAGTTTTTAAACTCTTTTTCTCAAATGTATCAGTTAACAATTCCTGAAGTTGTTAGCAAGGTGATTTGGGACCTTGTTGCATTTTAGAGCCTAGGTTTTAGAAGTCCTAGAAATAAGCCTAGATCACTGAAAATAATAATCTTTTTTCAAACCATAAAATAATAACAACAATAATAACAGTTATTTCATTCATACCAGGCATGTTTTACCTAAGAACTTTTCATATTTTATTTCACTAACTTCTCAAAACCACTCTGAAATATAAGTACTCTTATAAACCCCATTACTGCAGATGAGGAAAGTATAAGTGAGTTCTTCAAAGCCTAATTTTGAATAATTTTCACTACATTTCTCCTAAAAGAAGCAAAGTATGAATCTCAGTGCTAACTGCTCTCCTCTCAGAGTTAACAATGATACTATTAATAGGAACATGAGTCATCAACACTGAGTGAATGTTAGGAAGAAGGTTCCCTGGTGGCTGATATGGTAAAGAGTCTGCCGGGTATGCAGGAGACCTTGGTTTGATCCATGGGTTGGGAAGATCCCCTGGAGGAGGGCATGGCTACCTACTCCAGTATCTGCCTGGAGAATCCCCATGGACAGAGGAGCCTGTTGGACTACAGTCCATGTGGTCACAAAGAGCTGGACATGACTGAGCGACTAAGTTCACTTTATACACATTATTCCTGATCTCATGTGGTAGACTGTATTTGTAGCCACAGTAATATCTCTTTTTTTTTCCCACTGGCTCCTCTGCACTGGGACCTTGCTACTTCCCTATCAAGTGAAGTTAATTTCTCCACCCACTTTGATCTCTGTGGGCTCTGTGATTGTTTGACCAAGAGAATATGGCAGAAGAGACATTGTGCCAGTTTCAGGACCCAGGCCTTAAGAGCCTAGCCGCCTCTACTTCCTGTCTCTAGAACACTTGTTAGAAGCCAGCCATTACATGAAGAAGTATGACCGTCATGCTGCAGGAAGCCCAAGCTGAATGCAAAGGCCCCGAAGCAGGCAGTCAGCAATCTATGGCTCACGCGCCAAATCTAGCCCACTACCTGTATTGTAGGGCCTATGAGCTAAGAATGGATTTGAATGCTTTTTAACAGTTAGGGGGGAAAATCAAAAGAAGAATAACATTTTGTAGTG
Organism: Aepyceros melampus; assembly: GCA_006408695.1. Taxonomy (NCBI): domain Eukaryota; kingdom Metazoa; phylum Chordata; class Mammalia; order Artiodactyla; family Bovidae; genus Aepyceros; species Aepyceros melampus. The sequence continues at coordinate 427,282 of SJXQ01009762.1, read as the reverse complement.
TGTGAAAAGTATATGAAGTTTACATGTCAACGTCATAAAGTTTTATTGAAATAGCCGTTTGTTTATATTATTGTCTATGGCTGTTTTCACACTGACAGCAGGGTCGAATAATTGTGACAGAGAACACAAGACCCTCAAAGCCTAAAACATTCACTATCTGGCCCTTTACAGGAAAAGTTTGCCAAGCTCCCACCCTAGAGGAAAAGAAGGAAAGGCTAGGAAACACTAAGGTACTCATACACATGAAGGTATATACCTACGTCATGCGTCTCCAACCTTCAGCCCAGCCAACTCAATGGATGCCAGAACTCAGTGGCGAAATGGAGACGAATTGCCCAGCTGTGCCCTCCCCAAATTCCTGACCTACAATATTGAAAGCAAAATAAATGCCCCTTTTAAAGTACTAAGTTTTGGTAGCCAGTTACATGGCAATAAATAATCAGAACACCTTACAATCTTACCCTATAAAAATAAGTATTATCCAAATATTTACGATGAGGAAACAAAGGCTCAGCAAGATGGAATGACTCATTCAAGGTCACCCAGCTGGTGAATAGGGAACTGGGATTTTAACTCGGGTCCTTTCGCTTCCTAAACCTTATTTATGACACAGTTAACACCGTCATATTTGACCTTCTCTCTACTGCTATTCATTGTATGCCCAAACTCAGTCTTCATTCATTTAACAAATGTTTATTAACAAATAAACATTTAACAAATGTTTAACCAATGTTATTGCATGTAAGCACTGTACTTAAGCTTTGTGGGGAAACAAAAAGTTGAATTCAGATAGAATCTGAAGATTGTACTTAATTTTTTACTTAGCTAAGAGGATCAAGAGTAATAACAATATGAGGATACTGAAAGTTCCAAATTCAAACTCAGCACATTTATTCTGAAGCTCAAAATTTCAGAAAAGCCCTACCTTTGATCCTAATGTCACAGCCTTAAGATTTTTTTTTTTAAGAATAAGTCAGTCGATAGATGAAAAAAAAGGCTGATTGAAAGCTCATTCCACCTACCCCCAAATTTACTACATGTCAGTTGTTTTTTTAAATTTCAGATTAACTGTGTTCTCCCATGTTTAAAACAGATGTAAAAGGCACCTGAATAGGAGTTACACAGCTGGAAACCATTAGGGTTGAAAAGCAATGCAGAGAGGAAGCAAATCCTAGGGAAGGTAATTTTGAGGGACCCCTGTAAGGAATGTGGAGGGAAGGACAGAGGATATTCCATGCTGTTTGCCAGTCTTTTTCTGAGGTCATTAGTAGAGACAGGTCACTTAGTGAAGACCATCAGCTGGGAACACAGCTAGATGAAAGCACTAAGGAGAGAACTAGGCAATCATGGGTTTAAGACTATTTCCTTGCCTATTAAGGGCATCTTTGCCATCCTACCTGGTGTCTTGAGGGCAGAGAGATGACACACAGTCTATGGTGTGTAACCACTGGCTCATGTCAGCTTGCAAGAGCTATTGTTAAAATTTCAGAAAATTTTGGGAATCATTTGTTAAGTCTCAGTAGCTTGAAATCAGTTATAGGGAGAGTATTTACACCATGGAAATTGGCAAATGCTAAATATTAGGGCTTTTCCCCGGGAAAGCCAATTTACCAGCACTCCACAAAGACAGAGTCTATTATAATGATTAACCAGGAGTCAGCAATCCTTTCAATACATAGTTTACAATAAATACAAGCAATCATTACAATTATGCTTTAAATTACTTTGTGACATGAGGGGAAAAAAGTTGGAATTAAAATCTTATCTCTAAGATAGTCTCAAGAATATTAAAACACAGCTATGTATTGCAAAAAATATTAGAAAGAAAATAAATCAATATCTCCACAGGCTTATCTTTCCATTGTGGATTTAGAGATGGCTTTTGTCCTCTTCATTATAATTGTACCTTTCAAGTATTTCATTTTATGAAAATGAAGTGCTAACTTCTTAATTTAAAAGTCCATTAAAAATGATGTGCTTATGCATTAACCCTTTTAAAATTTTATTTACAGAGGTGACAGAGGGAAGAGATACAGGAAGAAAGTGGGAGGGGAGGGCTTTCCCTTCCACCTCCTTTCAATCCTGTGAGAATGGGATTGAAGAGTAACCATCGCAGGACTTCCCTGGGGGTCCAGTGGTTGAGAATCTGCCTGCCAATGTAGGTGTATGGGTTCAATCCCTGGTTGGGGAACTAAGATCCCATATGCCATGGGAAAAGGCTCAAAAATTAAAAACAAACAAAAAAGAAGACTAACCATCCCAATATGATGGGGCCAAGGATTCTGTCAGAAGTTGGGGATAGGAAGGGTAGAGAAGTAGAAAGACAAATGGATAAGGAAAGGCAGCAAATATATTGATAGTGAAGAAATGCTATAATGAGAATCAGAAGTTTTCTTTCTAGCAGCTAACTTGAGAAGTCATGTGATGATCATATAACTTTGGGAGCATCAATTTCATCTCTAAAGTGAGTAGGTTACACTAGAAAATGAAGCATGAGTTTCATTCTAATCAAGACTTTCTGGGCTTCCTTGGTGTTCCAGTGGTTAAGAATCCACTTTGCAATGCAGGAGACACTGGTTTGATCCCTGGTCTGGGAAGATCCCATATGCCTCGGAGCAACTAGGCCCCTGTGCTACAACCACTGAGCCAGCACTCTAGAGCCTAGCCTCAACTACTGAATCCCACTCGCCTAAAGCCAGTGCAGTACAACTAGAGAGCAGCCCCCGCTTGCTGCAACTGGAGAAAGCCCTCATGCAGCAAGGAAGACACATCACAGCCAAAAAATTAAATAAATAAATCTAAAAAATAAACCAAACAAACTCCTGTGAGACCTTCCTCTTGAGGACAGCCAATAGAGTGAAATGGCCTGCAGGGTGGGGGTGGAGGGGCGGTGTGTACAGCATGCAGCTTCCCTGACAAGCGAAAGACAGTGCCAGAAGACTCTGGAGAAGGAAAGCTTGCTAGAGGGGAAGTGAATTGGGGCAAGGGGAGTAGAGAAAAGTGTTATTTAGTGATGATGCTGGAAGAAAGCTTTGTCCTAATTAAAAATCTCAGAAGTATCATCAAAGGGATGTTTGGGGACAAAAATAAGACTTCAAATTTATTTTATTTTATTTTATGCAAAGATGCAGAGCTCCTGCTTTTACAGATATATTTCTAACTTCTACCAAGGAATTTCTACATGTGGTCTGCACTCAGGATCCCTGATTACATGTTCTAATGAGTAAATCAGGCATTTTCTAATATATACTATCAGTTTCCTGGAACTCTAATTTCTTGAGTATTTCAGACATGTCTCTTAAAAGTACAGATCTTTTCTAGGATCACATTATAAAATAGATGAATCTCAAAAATATAGTAGAATTTTCACTAGTCGTTAACTCGATACTAGTTTAGTTAGTCTGATACTACTAATAATTGTTCAGTGTGGGTTCTAATTATCTATTAGTTATCTATCTATATACATTAGTTATATTAAGTTACTGGTTATTTTTATAGATGGTTTTGTCTATTATAGTTATTCTCAATCATATGGAAGAAAAAATTCTCTTGAGGTAATAAGATATGATGGTTTCAGACTACATATTTTAAACAGTGCATTTTTATCTTCTTATAAACCTTGATTCAAAACATGCCATTTGCATGCCTTTTCCTCAAAGAGTATGTGGTTATTTTTAGTGACTTTATCAGTGAGCAAGTCATATAGGTATATGAAGCAGCAACTAGTTGGTTCTTTCTCTCTACTTTAATTGTATTTTTGAAACATTGCAAGAAAAACATCAATATTGCCTTTCACTGAGTCCATCTTCAAAACAGACCTGGCTTGGTCTGGCTTCCCCAAGGCGCTCTTATGTGCTGTGTGGGGCTGGGCGTTGAGGACACAGACACATCTGTAACCAAACCAGCAAGCGTCAGTGGGGGCTGAGATTCATTTCTGTGGAATGAGAGCCTCTCATTCCTTTGTTCTCGATATTTCCTGGCAGCATGTCCACAAGCACATGCTATTAACAGATGGTGGAAGGCATATTTGGGATTTTTATCATAACATATCCCCATGCACCAAAGAACGGAGATGTATGGGCTAGCTGGCTCTATCACAATAGGATAAAACACATCAGCTTCAAAACCCCAAAAGTTCCCATGATAGCCTTCTCCACTCAATTTGATGCGATTTTTCCATCAGAAGAACAGAACCCACTTCAGCAGACCAGTTCGTATCAGATTCCTTTTAAGATCAGTGGTTACTATGAGAGAGGTTGTTTCTGCAGAGCTGAGTTGATCTGGTAAGTTGAGGCACACATCTGTGCCCCAGAGCTGAGGCCAATAAGATGGTCAGAGACCTGAATTTTGTGCAGACAACTGCGCTTCAAAACTCACGCAGATGACAAGTTCTCATCTGCTTAACCCATAGTTATGTGCTGAGCAAGTTTAAAAACAAAAAGAGCAGGAATAAGTGTGGGAAAAACTTATGCAGAGAAACTGACAGGATCCGTTTTGATTTCTTGTTCTTGACCTGACGTTTGTTTCTTGTGTGTCTTCTCAGTGCAGTATCAAAATTGTCAAGGCTGGCTTTATGAAAGCATGTATCTATTGCATGTTTTCTTAGGGAAAATTAAATTCTTCATGATTAATCGGGCTCTGAAGAAGTACCATCCATGATGTTCACAGACTCTTGTGCACTTATGCAGCTTGCATTATCCGAAGAATTTGAGGGGTTTTGTTAAAAGTATCTGCTGGTTGGGAATATTCACATTACATCCGAGATGATTAAAATTGCAAGACTGTCCTCTTGGCAGATTCCTCAGCACTGCAATCAGTGAGGTTTATATTTGGTGGTCAGTGGCATAGCTAAAGAAGTAGCTCAGAAAGCTTGAAATCTAAGATGGCCCTGTGTTTTAGCTGGTGGGTGGGGCCTGGGACTGACTCTGGAATCAGATGGCTTAATTCAAGTCCGACTCTTTCTCCTACTAGCTAAGTGACTTTGATCAAGACACTGGACTTTTCAAGCTTGATTTCCTTATTTGTAAGTGGGCATGAAAATACTATCTACTTCATAGGGTTGTTGTAAAAATTAAATATATGAAAAGAATCTTGTATAAAGCATGGTGCATAGTATGTGCTCCATAAACATTAGCTATTATTATTCATACAAAGTAATAAACAGGCCCAGGTACATAATTTTCAGGCCCCAAGGACAAGTGAAAATGTGGGGTCCCTTTTTTAAAAATGCAGGAAAAATACCATTGAAGGTGTTAAAATATGAAATATTTATTTTATACCATTTCCTCTCTTTCTTGACTGGTCATGATATTGTTCTTGTTTTTATCTAGTAGATTTTATGTTTTTAGAGCACATCAGGTTTATAGAAAAATCCAGCAGAAACTACAGAGTTCCCATATACCCTCCTCCCTCTCCACTTTCCTCTTTATTAATGTATTTATTTCCATTAGTGTGATACACCTATTATCAATAGTGATACACAATTATTAACTAAGATGACAATTTACATTAGGGTTCACTCTTAGCATTGTACACTTCTATGGGTTGTCACAGATGCACAGTTATGTATCCACCATTACAATATTCTCAAAACTGATTGCACTGCCATAAAATTCCTGTGTGCTCCACCAATTCATTCCTTCCCCATGCTCCCCCAAATCCCTGACAACCACTTGACCTTTTTACTATCTCCTTAGTTTGGCTTTTTCCAGAATGTCCTGTTGGTATCATACAAAATGTAATTTTTGTTCAGTCTTCTTTTGCTTAGCAATAAGCTTTTCAGGTTCCTCTCCAAGACTCTTCATGGCTTGATATCTCAACTTCCTTTTATTGCTGAATAATATTCCAGTGTGTGGGTGTGCCACATTTTGTTTGTCCATTCACTTATGGAAGGACACCTTGGTTTCTTTCAGTTTTTGGCAACTATGAATTGCTATAAACATTCATTTGTAGTTTTTGTGTGTGTGGACATAAGTTTTCAGCTCAATTGGATAAATACCTAGAAATGGAATTGCTGGATCATATCTAAGACTATGCTTAGCTTTGTAAGAAACCATCAAACTGTCTTCAAAAGTGACGGAACCATTTTGCATTTTGACCAGCAAGGGTTGAGAGTTGCTTTACATCCTTGCCAGCATTTGATGTGCTAATGTTTTGGATTTTAGCCCTTTCAGTAGGTATGTAGAAGTACCTCACTGTTGTTTTAGGCACAGTTTAAAACAATTGATCTCTGGGTCTTTCTGATAAATTGAATTTTCAAGTAATATCCCTCTTTAGGGCTTCCCAGGTAGTGCTAGTGGTAAAGTATCTACCTGCCAGTTCAGGAGACATAAGAGATGTGGGTTTGGCTCCTGGGTTGGGAAGATTCCCTGGAGAAGGAAATGGCAACCCACTCCACTATTCTTGCCTGGGAAATCCCATGGACAGAGGAGTGTGGTGGGCTATAGTCCTGGGGTTACAAAGAATTGAGCACAACTTAGTAACTAAATGCACACTTACACACATACAATGATGTATGATGTTGAGCATCTTTTCATATGCTTATCTGCATCTGTGTATCTTCTTTGGTGAGATATCTGTCTAGACCTTATACCCACTTTTTAATCAACAATTCTTATTGTTGAGTTTTAAGAGTTCTTTGTATATGTTGGACACAAGTCCTTTCTCAGATATGTCTTTTACAAATATTTTTCTCCTAGTCTGTGACTTGTCTTTTCATTCTCTTGATGGTATCTTTCACAGAGCAGAGCTTTTAGATTCTAATGAAATCCAACTAATTTTTTTCATGAATTTTGTTTTGGTATTACGTCTTAAAAACTCACTGCCAAGCCCAAGATCATCTAGTGGGAAATAATAGAAAAAATAAATATATCGGTCTTTGCCCCTGTTCCTGGCAATGAACTTCTAAAACTGCAGTAATTTCCTAAGTTATAAAAGCACCAGGAGCTCTCTTGTCCACTATTTCTACTATTAGTTCTAATATGTAGTCTTTGACTTCTAACATGGAGCTCCTAAATCTCTTAAAATTTCCTGGGGAATCAGAGTATCTTTTGTTCTAATGAGGTGACTCTTGATTCACTCCTGGTAACTTCAAGATAGAGGCCTGTTATCAGAAAGACCAAACCATGATTAGGATTTTCAGCCTCACCACCCCCCCCCCCCCATCCTCTAGGAAGGGGACAGGGACTGGCAGTTGAGTTAGTGATTGCTCATACCTACATGATGAAGCCTCCAAAAGAATTCCAAAGGTAGAGTTGGGTGAACATGTCTGTATGCTGGAAGGATGTTGAGTGTATGCATGCTCAGTTGCTCACTTATGCCTGACTCTTTGTGACTCCTTAGACTGCAGTTTTCCAGGCTTCTCTGTCTGTGGACTTTTCCAGGCAAGAATAGTGAAGTGGGTTGCTATTTCCTACTAGAGGGTGACTTCTCTTTTGGCTCAGATGGTAAAGTGTCTGCCCACAATGCGAGAACCAGGGTTCAATCCATGGGTCGGGAAGATCTCCTGGAGAAGGAAATGGCAACCTACTCCAGTATTCTTGCTTGGAAAATCCCATGGACAGAGGAGCTGATAGGCTACAGTCTATGGGGTCCGTGGGGTTGCAAAGAGTCGGACACGACTGAGCGACTTCACTTTCACTTCACTTACCCCAATTCTATTGGAACAGAAGCTATTATGATTAGGACTCTTCCCCATACCATGCCCTATGAATCTATTCCATCTGTATCCTTTAATAATAAACCAGTAAATGTACATATCTTCCTGAGTTCTGTGAGCTATTCTAGCAAATTATTGAACCCAAAGATGAGCTCGTGAGAATGTAGATTTATAGCAGATCAGTCAGAAGTACTTGAGAATTTCAATTGATGTCTGTTTGAGGGGAAGGGCAGTCTTGTAGGGCTGAACCCTTAATCTGTAAGATATGATGTGATCTCCAGATAGACAGTGTCATAATTGAATTAAATTGTAAGATGCCCTGCCCAAGCAATTCTGGGAGAATTCCTTGATGTGTGGAAAACCCACACATCTAGGGTCAAAAGTGAAGTGAATTGTGATAGCAGTGCAAAAAGAAAGGATAATCTAGGAGAGATTTTCCCATATGCCTATTTTTTTAAATTATATTTTCTTCTAATGCATGATTTTTTTTTTACTATATTATCATGTTATCTTCTAGAATTTTGGCAGTTTTGTATTTTAAATATAGGTCTATGATCTTTTTACAATTAATTTTCATGAAAGCTATAAGACCAGGGTCTAAATTATTTTTAATTTTTTTAAGTAAAGATTTATTTATTATTTATTTAGGCTGTCCTGCAGCTTCGTTGATGCGTGCAGGTTTTCTCTAGTTTCAGTGAGTAGGGGTTACCCTCTAGGTGCAGTGTTCCTGCTTCTCATTGCGGCGGCTTCTCTTACTGTGGAACACGGGCTCTAGGCTCTTGGGCTTCAGTAGCTGTGGTGCATTTGCTTAGCTGTCCCACTGCATGTGGGATCTTCCAGACCAGGGATCTAACCTAACCTGAGGCTTCTGCAATGTCAGGAAATTCTTTACCACAGAGCCATCAGGGAAGCCCTAGATTATTAAGATTATTTTTTTAAAATTGCATGTAGATGTCCACTTGTTCTAGTACCATTTATTGAAAAGAATATGCTTTCTCAAACCTTATCCATGAGCAGGGAATATCTCTCCTTTTATTTACACTTACTTTGATTTCTTTTATTGGGGTTTTATAGTTTTCCTCACAGAGATACATATTTTATTAACTTTAGACCCACATATTTCATATCATTGTGTCTTTTATTCGCTATTTAATGTTGTTCTAAGTAAAGAAAAATTAAAATGTTATGATGAATTTTAACATTGATTTTTATATCATGCAATGCCAGCTTTAAATGCAAATATAAGAACACTTCACTCATATGTGGAATTACCAAAATTATCCAATTTGTTTTTCATAGCTTGTGGCTGCATATGTATTTTGGTCTTGACAGAATAGTGGGAAAGCTTTACGAAATTAATTCAACGGCTTTTATTTCACTTCTTGATACTCAGACATTCTACCAATGCTCTTTGCCATCCGCTTTACTGATGAGCAAGGAAGGATTGAAAAAAAAAAAGACCTAAATGGGTTTCCCATCTTCCCCTTTCCTTCTTTGTCATCATTTTTGGCATAAGTGGTTAGCTAATACAGAGAAATAAAATGAGTAATGAAAAATATGTTAGTATTCTTTGATTATGTGCTTTAGAATGTCATAGCTTTCTTTCTATATTTAAAGCAAATTCTGGTTTGAATAGAAAGCTTGGTTTCTCAGAGCTATGAGCACCCCTGCTTCCTCAGAGACATAACACACTTTGCACTTGCATTGGGTCTTAACTGAACTTCCGTGCATTGCTGGTTCACTGGAATTCTGTACCAGTGAACATCTTGAAGGTTATGCCAACAGGGTGGCAAGAACAATGGTGAACATGTGTCTTGCCTGTATCCCTTCTGCTTATGTGCATTGGACTTCACTTACAAACACAAGTTGAAAGATAAAATATTAAGAATTTCAAGATTGTAACAGCTTAGCATTACCCAAGCACAGGGCCCTCTGACTGTGAGGCCCTTTGTATACACAGGGTACTTGTCCATGAAACTAGCGCTTCTGATAACTGAGCAGCAATGAAGACACATGGCAGTGCAGCTGATCACAGAAGCATGTTAACTGCTTAGAGAATAAAGGATTCAGCTAGAAGGGGCATAGAGTTAATCTCTGGTTCAGAAACTAGGCCCCCAAATATAAACCAACTCGCCAGGATCCCACAGGTGAATAATGGGATGGAAACTCCTCTTTCCATCCTAGCAACATTGTTGACATTCACTGTGTGATATTATTTCGGACTTTCTCTTCCCTGAATTTCAGGTCTGATGGCATCCAAAAGTTTAACAGCTTGAATTGATGCCTCTGAAAATACCCAGATTTGCACACAGGGACTCCACGCTGAAACCCAAAGCAGCACTGACTGTTACAGCTATAAGCATTACTACTCATCACCAACACTTGTGGAAGGGGCAAGCTGACTCACTGGGAAAGACCCTGATGCTGGGAAGGACTGAAGGCAAAAGGAGAAGAGGGCAGAGGATGAGATGGTTAGATAGCATTAGCGACTCAATGGACATGAGTTTGAGCAAACTCTGGGAGATAGTGAAGGACAGGGAAACCTGGAGTGCTCGAGTCCATGGGGTCACAAAGAATCAGACACAACTTAGCAACAGAACAAAAAGTCTTAGTAATTGTTGGTTTTTTTTTTTTTTTTTTTTTATTGGGCATTGGTCTATGGGAAAAGAGAAAAGGAGGCATCTTCCTTCATGTGGAAAAAAGTGACTGGCCTGTGTGTATTCTTGGCTGCAGTTTTTGCCACTTGAGCCAAATTCAGAAGTAGAAAGAACATGAGATTCAGAAGGGACTTCAGAGATAAACTCATCCAGTAGCTCCTAAACTGTGCTCTGTGAAACCCAAAGATCCCACAAAACTGCTTTCAGGGATCCACAAGAATTTAGTGAATTTAGTTTTGGTTATTTTAAAACTAAGAAAATGCACGCTATTCAAATATATTATAGACCAGAGTTGGATGCAATGGTGGTCACAGATTGTGGTCTTTTACGTTGTCTCATTGGGAAATGTTATACTCTATATTATGAATAAAATAGGTGCTCCCCTTTTATCTGTTCTATGTATTGGGGAGTCACGTGAGACTTCAAGAAAGGGTTCCCTTGAATAAAAGTAAAATTAAAAAAACTCTGATCTATTTGTCCTCTTTCATTTACACTGCTTAGGACAGTATCAGAAATCAGAATAGATTAACAAATATCAGCTGTTATTATATCCTACAGATGGAGAGATTGAGGCCCATGTTGACCTGTACACAGCAAGATATTTAGCAGCAAAGCCAGATTCCAGCCTGTGTCCTGACTCCTAGATCATTTCTCTTTTCATTCTATCGCAGTTGCCTCCACGCTCTATCCCAAGAAAACAGCTAAAATTTTAAGGCAGACATGAACTGTTTTTACTGTCCCGTTGATCCTACCCTCTTCTTGGTCTTACTAAAAGCTTCATAAGACAAAGAAAGGACAAAGAGGAGAGAAAGGAGAAGACAGGATCTCTCTAAAACATGTTTACAAATCCCGAAGTCCCCCTACCCAAGAAGTTAGAGGATGAATTAAAAAGAGCCCCATACACCCAATCAAAATCCCAGCAAGTGATTTTATGTGCATCACCAAACTTATTTTAAAGTATATATGAAGAGCCAATGTCTATATAGCCAAGACAATGCTGAAATTGAAGAACAAAGTTGGAGGACTGACACTACTAAACTTCAAGACTTATTGTAAAGCTACAGTAATCATGACAGTTAATACTGGTGAAAGTCTAAACAAATCGAACAGTGGAACAGAATTAAAAGCCCAGAAGGTGACCCACACAAATATATTCACCTGATTTTTGACAAAGAAGCAAAGGCTATATAATGGAACAGAGATAGTGTTTTTAACAAATGATGCTGGAACAACTAGATATCCACAGCAAAAACACGAGTCTAGACACAGCCCTACATCCCTGACAAAATTTAACTCAAGATGGATCATTGATCTAAATGTAAAATGCTAAGCTATAAAACTCCTAGAAGGAAGTGGGAGAAAACCTAGATGACCTTGGGTTTGACAGTGAACTTTTAGATAAAACATGGAAGATGAGACTCAAGAAAGAAATAGTTGATAAGCTAGACTTCATTAAAAAGAAAAAGTCTGTTCTTCCAAAGATACCATTAGGAGAATAGAAGGACAAGTCATTGACTGGGAGAAAATATTTACAAAAGACCATCTGATAACTGTTATTCAAAATATTCAGACTACACAAAACTCAAAAACAAGAAAATCACTCAATTTTAAGATGGGCCAAAGACCTTAACAGATATCTCACTCAAGAAGTTGTGTAGGTGGCAAAAAATAATATGAAAAAATACTGCATATCATATGTCATCAAGTAAATACAAATAAAAATGAGATACCACTACATACTTAGGAAAATAGTTAAAACACTAGTGAAAATACGAAGAAACAGGAACTCTCATATGTTGTGGGTAGGAGTGCAAAATGCCACTTTCTTTGGAAGACAGTTTGGTGGTTTCCTACAAAACTAAACATAGTCTTACCATATGATCCAGCAGTCACAGTCCTTAGTATCTATCCAAAGGAGCTGAAAATTTTTGTCTGCATGGAAACCTGCAGAAGAATGTTTAAAGAAGCTTTATTCACAATTGCCAAATCTTGGAAGCAAGTAAGATGTCCTTCAGTAAGTTAATGGATAAAAAAAAACCAACAACAAACCTGTGGTACATCCATACAATACAATATTTTTCAGCACTAAAAAGAAATGAATTATTAAGCCATGAAAAGACATGGAGGAAACTTGAGTGCATGTTATTAAGTGAAAAAAGCCAATCTATAAAGGCTACAGGCTTTTGATTCCAACTGTATGACATTCTGGAAAAGACAAAATTTTGGAGACAATAGAAAGATCAGAGATTGCCAGGGATGGGGTGGGGTGTTTTTGTTGTTGGGAGGAATGGTGGGGAGAGATAAATAGGCAGAGCACAGAGAAATTTTAGGGCAGTGAACATACTCTGTATAATATTCTGCTGCTGCTGCTAAGTCGCTTCAGTCATGTCCGACTCTGTGCGACCCCATAGATGGCAGCCCACCAGGGTCCTCCGTTCCTGGGATTCTCCAGGCAAGAATACTGGAGTGGGTTGCTATTTCCTTCTCCAACGCATGACAGTGAAAGTGAAGTCGCTCAGTCGTGTCCGACTCCAATGATGCATATGTCACCATACATGTGTCTAAAACCAAAGGAATACAACATCAAGAGTGAACCCTAATGTAAACAATGGACTTTGGATGATACAATAAATGTACCATATCATTCTGGTGAGTGATACTGTACATTTTGATAATGGGGGAGGTTATGCATGTGTGGAGGAGGGAGTATATGGGAAATCTTTGTACCTTTTTCTCAATCTGGCTATAAAACTAAACTGCTCTAAGTGAAACTTAAAAAAGAAAAAAAAAGATTAAGGGGACTTCCCTGGGGAATCCTGTGGTTAAGACTCTGTCCTCCCAGTGCAGGGGCCTAGGTTTGATCCCTGGTCAAGGAACTAGATCCTGCATGTCTCAACTAAGACCCAGTGCAGTCAAATAAATAAAAAAAAGAGTCCTAAGCAGGATGGGAGGGAGAGGAAGAAGCTGAAATAGAATCCTGCTGGTGCATGCATTCTAAGTTGCTCAATCATGTCTGGCCCTTTGCAACCCCACAGACTGTAGCCCCTAAGATCCTCTGTCCATGAGATTCTCCAAGCAAGAATACTGAAGTGAGTTGCCATGCCCTCCTCCAGGGAATCTTCCCCACCCAGGGATCAAACCCACTCTTCTTATGTCTCCTGCACTGGCAGGCAGGTTCTTTACCACTAGTGCCACCTGGGATTCCCAGAATCCTGCTCATAGAAATTCAAATTAGCAACTAATCCCTGGACGATACCAGGGGCACTGTTCTAGGCACTAGAGGGTTTCAAGGATTGTCTTCAACAGGTTAAAATCTTGGTATAGAGACAAGGCAAAAACACAGTTAAGTAAAACAAAAGCTGCAATTTCCAAAACTGTGAGATAAGTAAATAGAATTAAAGTCATTCTCAAAGAGATTAGAACACGGCCTCTCTTGAAGCCCAATAAATTTTCAAGCTTAATAATGTTATACCAAAATATGAATGGCATTTCCCCCATCTCCTGCCCAATTCCTAAGGAAATGATGAGTGTAGTGAAAGTGTTAGTCACCCAGTTGTGTCTGACTCTTTGTGACCCCATAGACTCTAGCCCTGCAGGCTGCCCTGTCCATGGAATTCTCCAGGCAAAAGTACTGGAGTGGGTAGCCATTCTCTTCTCCAGGGGATCTTCCTGACCCAGGGATTGAACCCAGATCTCCCACACTGCAGGCAGATTCTTTACCATCTGCACCATCAGGTAGGTGTGTAATAGTTGTTGTTCAGTCACTCAGTCATATCCACTTCTTTGAGACCCAATGGACTGCAGCATGCCAGGTTTCCCTGTCCTTTGCCATCTCCCTGAGTTTGCTCAAACTCATGTCTATTGAATTGGTGATGCTATCCAACTATCTCATCCTCTGTTGTCCCCTTCTCCTCCTACTTTCAATCCTTCGCAGCATCAGGGTCTTTTCCAATGAGTCGGGTCGTCACATAGGATGGCCAAAGTATTGGAGCTTTAGCTTCAGCATCAGTCCTTCCAATGAATATTCAGGGTTGAGGTGAGTGCAGAGGAATGGTCAAAACCATGCACTGTGGAGCGAGGCTGTCTTGGATGAAATCCTGTCACACTCTTCTGCTGTCTGGGTGATCTTGTGTGTTATCCAACTTCTCTGTGCCTTGATACCCAGCTTCTAAATCAGTAATAATACAGTTGTTGTGAGGATTCAATGAAAGGCACTTTGAACAATGCCTGACACATAGTAAGTCCTTACTAAATTTTAGTGATTATAATTCTCCACTTTTTTCTTGAGAATTCAGGGCCAAAGGAGTATTTAAGGCTTTTGGTGATCCTTCCATGCCACCCCCACCGGCTGTCATTTCACTGTCTGGTCCAGCTTCTGTGTTGACATTTAGTTAGTGTTGTAGACCAAAGAAAAGGAAAATTATCTCCCATATAGGTAAAGCCTCTTCCAAGAAATCAACCGAAGACATAAACAGATTTGATCTTTGGAGATGACAGCCTGTGATTTTAAGGGAGAGAAGTGAGGTGAAGAGACGGCTCAGTTTTGGGGTAATATAGGAAAACTAACAGCAGTCATTGAAAACACCAGGCTGTGGGAACGTGTCTTAAAGGGCAATTAGGTCTGGCTGTAGACCATGAGAAAAAGGTTAATTTTTTCCTTCCTTCATGGACCTTGGCTGATAGAGCAGCTGCCATATTGAACATAGCTGACCTCCGTGCCAGAGAGAAGAGTGCGCTGAGGACTCTCAAAACAGCAATTAAATGCTCTGATTTATTTCATTTTTTTTTTTCAATTTCTCTGTCAGAAACATTCACATGGCCTGAGCCAACCAAAAAGGGTGGAAAACATGCAAGATGACCACATGTCAGATTGTGGAGTGCTGGAAATATCTGGTAAATAGTTCCTCTAGTAAATGCTGATGAAAATATAAATATTTGTAGACTGGGATAGATTAGAGAAAAACAAACAAAAGCAACTTCTACATTTTCCAGCAACCAGTACTCTTTGCTAAGTGTTTGTGATATTGTTTTAATTTGAGATCCATTGACAGTGGAAAATTACGTTGCTTGGTTGAGCCTAATTCATGCAGCTGACAAGGAATGAGTTTGAAGTAGGTCTGACGTGACCCGGTTTTGATTCATAATTTGCTGTTTACCACATTTATCTTTAGGGCAGAGGACTTCCTTGTCCACGAGGCATGATTTTTCCATCCTTCAAGAAGCCCATAAAGGTTTGCTGGCCATTGCAACCACACACCTTGGCTTTTCTGTGACAATCTCAATTTAAAATCTTCAACACATTTTCCTCATAGATTTGTCAGACCACAGGTCCTAATTTTGGTCAGAAATTAGGTCTCTCTTCCAGAGGTGAGAGGATAACCTTTTGTTTCGAGTCTGGAGGACACAGAAGAGCCCACAGCCTCTGTGAGTAGTTCCTCCATAAATAGAATAAACGAACTTCCAACGCCACTCTCCAACTCTACACACTCTGGCACTACACACAAATTTAAAATGTCCAGAAATCCCACTTTTGGCAACTGGTGTCACTTATAGCTGTTCTGAGGGTGTTCTACAGCCGCTCTTCTTATCGTCTTTCATCAACACGTAGTCTGTTGGTCTCCTCCAGTCAATGGCGCTCCATCTATATGTTGATCCACTCTTATCTGTAGGGCGAGTGTAATTTTCACAGGATCATCCTGGAGTTATTTGTGTAACAATCTTTCTAGTCTAGGAATGCCTTTGAGCTAGGGGCTGGATAGACAAAAAAATGAGGAAAAACCCGGAGACCAAGATCTCTTTAAAAAGATTTGAAAGTATGCTTAAAATAGTTAAATATCTACATTGCAAATAACAGGAGCTCAATAAATGCTCAAATTGGTGAATTTGTGTTTTACATATTCTTTCCTGAAGATTTCCTGTTATCTTTCTACATGTCAAAGTCATTGTGAAAAGTGAAAAGAACACAGACTGATAAAATGAATGTCAGGAAACAAAGCTACCACTTATTAGGAAGGTTCTGCCCATGTAACCCTGCTAGCTCAGAGATTTTTAGGAAGAGTGATGAGTGATTTGCCCGAATCCAGTCATCTCTAATCTACTCCCCCTTGTGGTCGGTGTGAGACCTACAGGCTGGTTTGGGCTTCCTCTTTGTGGCTTTCACTCTTTTAGCACCATGTTCTAACCTAGAGCTGGAGAAGGAAATGGCAACCCACTCCAGCACTCTCGCTTGGAAAATCCCATGGACGGAGGAGTTTGGTAGACTAGTTAGTCTCTGGGGTCGCAAAGAGTCGGACACAACTGAGTGAATTCACTTCACTTTACTTTACTTTTCTAACCTAGAGAAACAATCATTCACGACAAAAAAGAAAATCAGATTCCAAATATTTTAACAGTTGACGTCGTCTAATGTGAATGCAGAAAGACCCAGGGAGCTGGTCCTTTTTCTTTAAGAACCAGTTCACAGTCTACCCCATTCAGAAAGTGTTATCTGATTTCTTGCTCTTTGAGTCTTGGGGTTCGCTTTGTGGCTTCCTACTTCAAGATGTCTATCACGCAGCACTTCCTTGGTGGTCCAGTGGTTAAAAATTCACCTTTCAGTGCAGAGAACATGGGTTCAATTGCTTGTCCAGGACCTAAGACCCAGTGAAGATCTGGTGTGCTGCAACTAAGACCGGATGCAGCTAAATATATGTGTGTGTGTATATATATGTGTGTGTATATATATGTGTGTGTGTATATATATATATATATATTTAAAGATGCTTATCGGTTTGTATGTCTGCTTCCTAGATAGTCATCCCTACTGGACTATGAACCACTTGGGTAGGGAGGGGAAAGTAAGAGCAGGAACTGTGTCTCTTTATCCCAAAACATGTCTAGTGCCAGGTATAGGACAGATGTTCAGTAAATGTTTGTTGATATAAACCAGTGGTTTTTGCCATTAAAACTTTAGGCCAACAACATAATGCCTTGGGATCTCAACTTTCTCATTTATAGATTTAGGATGTTATAAATGGTATAAACTTTGGACATTAAGTCCCAAAAGAGGCTATGAATTGGGCATTATTTTTTATCACCAGAATATTCTGCAAGGACTGCTCACTTTTTGATTATCAGATCTTTTTCTGTGGGGCTTTTAAATACCTTTTCAGTGTTATAAGATTGCATGCTGCAGGTCATGGTCTGGTAATGTTAGAGGTGGGAATGGAAAATAGCCCTTTTATGACTAGCAATGGAGAAGGAAATGGCAACCCACTCCAGTATTCTTGCCTGGAGAATTCCACGCACAGAGCAACCTGGAGGGCTATAGTCCATGGGGTTGCAAAGAGTCAGACGCAACTTAGTGACTAAACCACCACCATCACATGACTAGCAAAGTGGAATTAAAGAGGTTTGTTTATGGTATAAGTAATTGTATGAATAGTTCTTTTTCAAAGAAAAACATCTATTTCATAAAGAGATCAAAGAAGTTCATATTTACATATTTTTCAAACTGAAGACATACCAGCTCATTCTTGAAGTATTTCTTCCCCTTGGCTTGGAGCTTCCTTTAGTCAAATTTCTCACCATATCAACTTTTAGCAATTTGACTCGAAGGACCACAAAGCATTATTTAGTAAATATTCAGTTTGTGTTCAAGACATTTGAGGATGATGAAAATATAAGAAAAGATTACTAAGCTTCCCCCCAAAAGTTTTACATTTCTACTTTGGTTCAATGAATGAACATTGAGAAAAATGTATATGATAGTGAATCTAAGAACTTCAACAGTTAATACAGATTCTGCCATAAAACAAAACTGTATCCAAACTGTCCAAGATCTAGAAGACATTAGAAAGGGTTAATATGAGTTTTTCAGTGAGACCTAATAAGAACTCAATGTCTCATTCTGCTCTATTGCGGTTTTGTGAGAATCTGGGTCTGTCTGAGGCAGAGAGCTGTGCTCAGAGGGTTACTGAAAGCTGAAACTTTGTTCTCCCTAAGGTGGGGAGCATTCAGAAGTGGAAATGTTTGGAGGAGACAGTTCATGCAAAACCGAGGTAAAAATTTCTCAACTTAAAGTAAATTTGGAAGTCTATGGATATTTTTAATGAACCAATTTAGGATGGAGGAAATCTTCAACTCATCAGAAAATAGAATATGGAGTAAAGAAAAGAAAAATAAATTCTTTAGATAAGAGAATCTTTATTGCTAACCTTTTTTCCTCTCTCTTTTTTTTTTTTTTTAAGAAAACCTCACTACTGGCTTGTAAAGATGGGCTGTTAGATTATAAAGAACTGCAGCTTGAAATGTAAAGTGGCCCCATAATGAGGTCTTTCTGCCTTTTTACCTTTATTGCAATCTTTCCAGGAATGTAGGTGCATGTAAATATGTGTGGATAAGATTGCAATGGGTCCTTGAGGCTAGCTGGGAAAAGCCCTATTAAAATCAGAAGGGCCTTGGTTTCTGAGGTTTTTACTTTTCCTAGGTAAAAAATCCACTAGAAAACCTTACCAAATATCTAAGGATGATTACCAGGAATGATCTCAAATCTTCCGTTTATTATCCTTGAGAATAAATAAAGTTCATGTCATTTTGGAGTTCTAGCAAATAATCAAAAGTTACTAACTTTGTGACCACAGAGACCCGTTTTCTTTAGTGAGTATGCATGTACTTCCATTTTTTCCCCTTTGGTCTTTTCCTAGGAAAATAATTGTATATTCATATATCAGAGCTATTGGTCTTTTTTTAAATAAAGTTTTTATGATTTGACAGAACCAGGCTTCCTTGGTGGCTCAGGCAGTAAAGAATCTGCCTGCAGTGCAGGAGGCCCAGGTTCGATCCCTGGGATGGGAAGATCCCTTGGAGAAGGGAATGGCTACCCACTCCAGTATTCTTGCCTGGAGAATCCCATGGACAGAGGAGCCTGGTGGGCTACAGACCATGGGGTTACCAACAGTAGGACATGACTGAGTGACAACACTCTCACTTTCAGGAACAGAAGAAATACTCAATAAATTGACTGACAGATGGTTAACAGACATCCATTTTAGGGATATAATGAAAATTCCATTTGGGTTATAACAAGTTTATATAATTTATTTTAATCACAGTGACTATTTTACCTAAGGTTTTCATTTTTCTCCTTTCATCTGGATTTCCTGACCTCAGAAAGATGAAGGACTTAGAATGAAGTCATTGAGAAAAGTCATCTGTAAAATCTGTGAAATAATGTCATATGTGAGATTTGCTTCAGAATAACCTGTGAGGGGGCAGGTATGGGAAGGGTAAAGATAAACAAGACTGGCCAGGAGTTGACAATTGATGAAACTGAGTGATGGGGACATGGGCGTGCTTTATACTATTATCTCTACTTTCCTATATATCAGAAATTTTTCTGTATAAACTTACAAAAAAAAAAAAAGATTGGTAGGGTAGAGACGAGCCCTGTGTTATTAGTTCCTGGGTCTTTCCCAAGTGTTTTGTTTGGCTTTTTGTTTCTTTGCTTCTGTGTACCTTCAAAGACAAGCGGAGATGGAGCAAGCATCTCTAGGATCAGCAGTGTGATAGTCCTATTTATCTCCCTAGCCCCAGGCCTCCTCTTAAGGAGTTTCTAGGCAGAAATGAAGGCTTCTGGAAATTTCTCAATACTTATGCTTCAGCTCCCTACCTCAGCTCCCTTTACCTTGTTTTCTAGGTTGGAGGGAAATGACCTTTAGTTTCAGCAATCCCTGGGAATGCGCTGGAAGAGGTGGTTTTCTATCTGAATGACATCATGGCAGCGTTCCTGCCTGAGGAGGGTGCTACGAGGATCTTTTTTCCTGTTGCCTCCAGTGACACTCTGTGTGCCAAGTCACTTTGGTCATGTCCAACTCTGTGCGACCCTACAGACTGTAGCTTGCCAGGCTCCTCTGCCCATGGGATTATCTAGGTAAGAATATTGCAGTGGGTTGTCATTTCCTTCTCCAGGGGATCTTTCCCACCTAGGGATCAAACCCAGGTCTCTTGTGTCTACCTGCACCGGCAGGCGGGCTCTTTGCCACTAGCGCCACCTGGGAAGCCCAGGGATACAGGTCAGCTCAAATCAGCTGTTGCTGACTAAGCCAGATTTTCATTAATTATTTTGGTAATCATGTTGGCAACTTTTCCTTTCTTTGAGCCTTTGAAAAAAGCAAAAATATAAAGCTGATTCTACGGGGCCGCACAGAGTTGGACACGACTGAAGCGATTTAGCAGCAGCAGCAGCATGGTGAATGGAAGAAAGATAAGATTTTTAACCAAACTAGTGTACCTCGACCAAATTGTATTGTGTCCTGTGGGCAAGGACTGCCACTGTCCAGACTATCTGATCTGTCTCTTCTGATCTTGCACATTTTACTGGTCATTGTGTTAGTCGCTCAATCATGTCTGATTCTTTGCAGCCCCATGGACAGGGGCCCACCAGGCTTCTCTGTCCATTGAATTTCTAGGCAAGAATACTGGAGTGGGTTGCCATTCCCTGCTCCAGGGGATCCTCCTGACCTAGGGATCGAACTCAGGTCTCCTGCTTTACAGGCAGATTCTTTACCATCTGAGCTGCTAGGGAAGCCCTTTACTGGTCACATGTCTCCACAAAAGAGAAAAGATATTCAAAGGTTGTCTTGGCTCAAAATTTTCTCACACTCCCTCACACTCCTCCACTGTGTTCACTTTGCTTACTTAATAACTGAGCCAGTGTTAGCTTTCCTCTTTTTCTCCCATTAACAAATGCTCAAATTTACACATAATACCATGGAATTCAATATGTTTCTAAGAAGTCTACTCTAAGCATCGTAATATGTTTGTAACACTACAATAAGGTAAAAATTGCTTTTGTCAACTTGATTAAATGTTGGTCAACAGAATCAAAGTATTTTTCAGCTAGAGAGAGTTTTTGTTTAGTCTCTGAAGATTATTCTAGCTAACTTTCTTATTTTACCCAGTGGAGGCCCCCCAAAACAAAATATCTTTTCTACCATCACAGGTCCCTTAACAGAAAACTTGAGTTGTTTTTGGTCTCTCTGAAGAGCTGTTTCACAAGGCTTGACAAGAAGATAAACTGAGCCTGTCCATAGTTCAAAAGTTAGTGGTAACCTCTAGGAGCCTCAGCTGAGTAGAAAAACAAGTTGATATTCTCAGCTTTAGTTTATGCAGGACACGTACCAAGGCATCTAAAGCTTTAGAATTCTCTGGAAGACAATGTCATGTTTCTATTACCGAAGAAAATAGAGAAAAGAGCCACAAAAGGATCCAGTTCCAGAATTCTGCTAACGTGCATTTGGGAAATCAAAATATCCTTCTCATATTCAAAGAAAATAATTATTGTTAAAGTACATTTTGAAGACGTCTGCTTTTAATAATACTTTCTTTAGAGAATAGATACTCCAAAAAATTGGGAAAATAGATTCAGCCTCAAGTCAAATATTCTCTATGCACCATACTGATAAGATGGAAATGGGGGAGGCGGGGGAAGCTCTTTTGAAAAGGATAAGTAAAAGGAGAATATATTACCAACTGAAATGCATTCGACATTGAGTTCTGTTGAAAGAATAAAATATTTATAAGAATGAACTTTCTTCTTCTTATGAACCGTATATTACTTATAGCTGTGTAAAGCCACTTGAAAGAAAACAGAAAAAGGCAATTTCAAACTGTTTGCATTCACTTATCTTGTTTAAAATTTTGACTAATTCCAACCACTGCCACCAAATGTAGAATCTTTTCTAGTCTAGAGGCAACAGGGGCCAATTTAAACAACAGGAGTGGACTTAACCACTCTTTCTCTTGTGGTTTTGAGAGAGTGGAGGGAAGAGGAGGGAAAAAAAAAGTCAGGAGTGTAGATGAAAGGGCTACTTTCTAACAACCTTTTAAAAGTAAGATTCTTAGAAATATTTAACCCTTGTAAACTTTGCCTCCCGTATTTGCCAAGTGCCTAAGTGAAAGAAATGAGAGAGACTGTAATAGTGGGTTATTAAGATGGAAAGAACGATGGCAACAAAGGTAAATCCAGGGGAGAAGGAAGAAGGGCGCCTGGGTATAGACACCAGAGAAAGAACCAGATTGTAAATGTTGGGACCCTTGGCGCTTGGAAGCACTTGACCTTTTCATCTGCGGACAGTGTAAAATAAATAACACCCTACACTTCTTATTTTCATTCCAGCTGGCTCAAGTGCATGAACTTTGAGAACTGGGTCATCTGTTCCTGCTACTACTGAGAAAAAAAAATTTTGAGCTGAGTAATTTTACCATGTATGTATCTGATTATGTATCAAAAGAATCTTTTGAGAAAATTGGATAGTGAGTGGACCTTTTAAACCAGAGACATTATTCTAAAGGTCCTGGAGCAGCCTGTAAACCAGTGCTTTTCCAAACTGTTTTCAGTCATATGATCCATTGCAAGAAATATATTTTATATCCCAACACAGGTATAGGCACACATACAAATAAATCTGAATTACTAAAAAGTTTTGTGAAAAAAAATACTTTTCATACTAGGTATGATACATTCTGATATTTGTCATTTAACTCTAACTTTTTTTTCCTGAAAGTTCTGGTTTGTAACCCACTAAATTGATTTTACCACCAACTAAAGAATTGAGACTCAGTGTGTGAAACCCAGACATGAACAAAGCAGGGTGCTGGATGGACTCAAGAATAATATGAGATTCAAGCATATTTGATTTGAAGCAGACAAGTTTTGTAGAATTCAGAAGTTACTAACTTTGTTACTTATTTGCCGTAACGTAAAACTTTGAACTTTTTGAAATCAAGCAATTTTTGGCACTCAATATGTAGCTTCCGCTGGTAAAAAAAATTATTTGGCAATATAGTTCTTTTAAATATACAACGAAAAGGATGATTTATGAGTTCTAGAAGGTCCAAGTATGAAATTGGGGCCTGAAATAGTAAAGCAAATAGTCTAAGCAGAAAGCTACAAGGAAGAAATGGACAACAGTCTGGAAGTAGCAAAGAGTTCTGAAAAATTTCAAAACACTCACTATGACATTGCATTTTTACTACTGAATTTACTTTTCCAAGGGATGATGAACACTTCCAAGAATTTCACAATTAAGCGATCTTCCCCACTCCAGTACTCTTGCCTGGAAAATCCCATGGACAGAGGAGCTTGGTGGGCTGCAGTCCATGGGGTCACTAAGAGTCTGACACGACTGAGCAACTTCACTTTCACTCTTCACTTTCATGCATTGGAGAAGGAGATGGCAACCCACTCCAGTGTTCTTGCCTGGAGAATCCCAGGGACGGGGGAGCCCGGTGGGCTGCTGTCTATGGGGTCGCACAGAGTCGGACACGACTGAAGCGACTTAGCAGTAGCAGCAAACTTCCTCTATGCCCCTGTTTGATAAATGCAAGTTTTCTCTCTGTGTTATTTCTTCACTCATTAAAGATAAATTTATTGAACATTTACAATGTGTCTAGAAATCTAGAAATGAGCCAAAGGGGGAAAAAAAAACCTATCCTCAGCATGACAACAATTCGTTAGAAGGATTAAAAATTAGCACAAGTACCCTACGCAAAATAGACAATCTTCCCCAATAAGAAGTGAGATCCCTCTTCTGACTGTTGAGACCCCTTTCAACCTCTTATTTCTCCTCCCAGGGGACTCAATTCATCCAGTGGCAGGCTTTTTCTATATTGGACAACTCTGGCTGTTAGGAAGTACTTTATATTAAATTGTTTACTCAGTGACATCCATCACCAATCCTATTTCTGTCCTTATACAGTTTAATAAGAAACAAATTTAGAATAAGCTCAGTTTTGCTGAATTGACATCAAGAAAGAATACACATTCCTAAGACACGATGAAAATCTGAGCAGGTCCTATCCTCTGACATCTCAGTCTGAGAGAGGTTACCTCCTGGACTGAATTTCTAAAATAGAACCGTAGACTATTTTAGCTGACAGAGACCCTGCAAAGATTAAGCCAACTCCTATAATTCTTCAAACAAAAAGATGAGTTTGTAACCTAATCCACTGAAATATTTTCTAGGAAACAAAATTCTGATTTCACTAAGATATCAGCGGGAAAATGAGATTCATTTTTAGGAAGTTAATTGTCAGCCTTGCTGCAATTGATTTTTCTTCCTGATGCTGACATTTGATATGGTTCAGCCCCTGAAATAACCTTAAACCTAAAGCTTTTTGCTTTATGATGGAGAAAATTAGGAAGAACTAGTAAAAACAACATGTAAATTATAGTGGAAGCTTTTTTAAAGCTGTGGATTATTATTCTTATAATAAAATATGTTTACCAAGTACATTTACAAGCCTGCTTGTATAAAGCCTCACAAAAAACTTTGAGGAAGATATTTTCAACCCGTTATTTCATAAATGTAAATTAAGGAAGAACACTTTTACACTCATCAGTTCAGTTCAGTCGCTGCGACCCCATGAATTGCAGCACGCCAGGCCTCCCTGTCCATCACCAACTCCCGGAGTTCACCCAGACCCACGCCCATGGAGTCAGTGATGCCATCCAGCCATCTCATCCTCGGTCATTCTCTTCTCCTCCTGCCCCAACCCCTCCCAGCATCAGAGTCTTTTCCAATGAGTCAACTCTTCGCATGAGGTGGCCAAAGTACTGGAGCTTCAGCTTTAGCATCATTCCTTCCAAAGAAATCTCAGGGCTGATCTCCTTCATTCAGAATGGACTGGTTGGATCTCCTTGCAGTCCAAGAGACTCTCAAGAGTCTTCTCCAACACCACAGTTCAAAAGCATCAATTCTTC